>JAUCMP010000026.1:16720000-16892500 GCA_030770545.1 Macropodus opercularis
ACGGGCCGAACGCTGGGCTGTGGAGGCAGAGCAGTGGAAGCGAGTCTCCGGATGCAGAGGGCAGTTGTTTGTCCTGCTCCAGTAACAGCTTCACTTCAGCTTGTGCGTGTGAAAGGTTTGCTTTACACAGTGACATGTAACATGGATGCTTCGCCGCCTTCAGTATGAGAACATTAGATGTGTCAGGCTGCACAGTGTCGGGTCTAGAGCCAGGAACAGACGGCGCACGGCTGCAGCGCCGGAACAGCTTCTGTGCTTGTTTCGATGGAAAGCGCTTTTAGAATCAAAACCAGGACTCGTTTAGAACCGAACTCGGCAGAATCGGACGTAGAAACGAGCTCCTCTGCTGTTCATGGCAACAACAGCAACACTAGTTCTAGTTAAACTAGTTAGTAGCAGTCATGGTCTGTATCTGTCCTCACACGCATCCATTAACCTTCCGGGTGCTGTGGCCCGCTTTCCTCCGTGACGTCTCTCCCGCCCTTATCACGTCTCCTTTCCACGTGCTGGCGTCTCTGGGTGTTCGAGCAGCGCCTGCATGCACAGCGAGTGTTAGGCAGGGATCCCTCTGCTGTTTCTGTGTCTGGCTGTTCAGCAGGTCGCTGTGAGGTTCGGTGATGGTTCTGCAGCGGGCGGGAAGGGGAAAGCGGTTCTGGCCCAGAGAGCAAAAGCTGTTTATTTACTAGCAAACTGAAATACAAATAATAACAATAACCAGAACCACGAAAAGCAGGCGGCTTTCACAGAAAACACATCCCACACAATAAACATTTTCTCATGCTGGGGGGAAGCTCAACTAGTAAACGTTCCCCAGGTAGTCGGTTAACCACTTGCTACAGTTTTCTCCTTATTGTAAATAATTATTAACCTAGACCAGTTGAAATAATATTGTGTTTTGGCTTATGGATCTGCTACTAAAACACGCCCGTCTCTCCTCACGCACTGAAGCGCAGCCTAGACGAGCTGATGCAACCACTCGCAACACGTTGCTCACCAAATCCCCTCCAGTGTCTCTGAACGGTTCACCCAGCGCGGTTGTTACGGCGAGAAGCGAAGCACGTCTGTACCATCAAAGGCGAATACAGAGCGAGAAAGAAGCACAAATCCTCCAAATCATTTCAACATATTCACGCGACGGCGTAGCCTGTCACGTCTAAAGCCTCCGTCCGTCCGTCTAAGCCCAGACTCTCCCTCCAGCTCTTCCAGGAGGATGCGGGGCGTTGGTTCCCAGGCCAGATGATAATCACTATTATATTGTTTTCATGACAGCAATGACTAAAGCAAGTGACTAAATAATAACATGAATGTTGATGCTAACATCCTTCCTTTTAACAAGATCATGCTGCTTTGAGTTCAGGGTGAAAAAAAGACGGAGATCTCCAAAATGTGTGAAAAGACAAGTGGACTGGGTGAACGTGGGCGTCCACAGCTGGAAAGCACAGTGTCCTGCTGGTTCCTGAGGGGAAGCGGCACATAAAACGTAGGGATGATTGGCCTGTGGGCCACAGGGAGAGAAGACACGACTCCGCCGTGCTGGGCTGTTAAAAGCCATGAATCAGCACAAACACACACACAGCCTGAGGCTGATGAGACGGACAGGACTGCACGCTCAGCTGTCTGTGTCGGGGCTTTATGTGCTACATCAAACACAATGAGCAGCCTCTGCATGGTTTCACTGTAGGAAGCAGCCTCACGGCTTTCAGTAGCTGCTTTAGTTTCCTTTTTTGTGTATCACTGTGATTCCTTATGTACATGTGCTATTTGTTTTATGTTTCATTCTTCAGCCACACACTGCTCTGTTAAAGTTAATTAACAATTTTGTTTTCATGTAATAAAGTTGATCCTCAGCAGCACGTGAGCGTTGAATAATGTGTCACGCATGTTACCATGGCAACACCACTACCAGTTCAGAGAAGATCGGTGTATTTATGGTACTGCATACACAGACCTAGTACAAGTACATAGAAATCGGTGCAAGGCGCCAGCGTAGAGCTGGATGGATGGAAGAGAAGAATGACAACAACCAGGCAGAGAGCGAGACGAGGAGACTGGAGCAGGTTCATGACTACACACGGCTCATCTGACACTGGCATGGACCATCAACGTTTTATTTGGGTGCTGAACCTGTGGTTTTCCTTGAGGTGGACTTAACACGTGGTCATGTTGTGTTGTGTGGCTGGACGTTTTGAGTAACGTGGCTTCATGAAGCTGATGACGTGTTTGTTTCGTGCAGGGCGTCAGAGACAGTGATGTCTGCAGACGAGGAGCGGGACGACGAGGCGGCGGCGCCTTTGTATGTGTACGAATCCAAGGTCCACTGCGCCAACGTGCTGCTGAGCCTGGACGAGCAGCGTCGGCAGGACGTCCTCTGTGACGTCACTCTGCTGGTGGAGGGCAGAGAAGTACGCGCTCACAGGGCCGTGCTAGCTGCTAGCAGCCGCTACTTCCTGCAGGCCCTGCTGGGACACGGCAGGTCGCCAGGCGACGCAGAGCCTGTCATCAACCTGCCAGACAAGGTGGGAGCCGCTACGACTACTAGTACCACTACTGCTGCTACCGCTAGCAGTACTACGACTACTAGTACCACTACTGCTGCTACCGCTAGCAGTACTACGACTACTAGTACCACTACTGCTGCTACCGTTAGCAGTACTACGACTACTAGTACCACTACTGCTGCTACCGCTAGCAGTACTACGACTACTAGTACCACTACTGCTGCTACCGCTAGCAGTACTACGACTACTAGTACCACTACTGCTGCTACCGCTAGCAGTGCTACGACTACTAGTACCACTACTGCTGCTACCGTTAGCAGTGCTACGACTACTAGTACCACTACTGCTGCTACCGCTAGCAGTGCTACGACTACTAGTACCACTACTGCTGCTACCGCTAGCAGTGCTACGACTACTAGTACCACTACTGCTTGCAGTACTACGACTACTATTACTGCTACTGCTAGCTGTGCTACGACTACTTGCACCACTACTGCTAGCAGTGCTGTGACTACTAGTACCACTACTGCTGGCAGTACTACGACTGCTATTACTGCTACTGCTGGCAGTACTACGACTACTAGTACCACTACTGCTGGCAGTACTACGACTGCTATTACCACTACTGCTGCTACTGCTAGCAGTACTACGACTACTAGTACCACTACTGCTGGCAGTACTACGACTACTAGTACCACTACTGCTGGCAGTACTACGACTACTAGTACCACTACTGCTGGCAGTACTACGACTACTAGTACCACTACTGCTTGCAGTACTACGACTACTAGTACCACTACTGCTGGCAGTACTACGACTACTATTACTGCTACTGCTAGCTGTGCTACGACTACTTGCACCACTACTGCTAGCAGTGCTGTGACTACTAGTACCACTACTGCTGGCAGTACTACGACTACTAGTACCACTACTGCTGGCAGTACTACGACTGCTATTACCACTACTGCTGCTACTGCTAGCAGTACTACGACTACTAGTACCACTACTGCTAGCAGTACTACGACTACTTGCACCACTACTGCTGGCAGTACTACGACTGCTATTACTGCTACTGCTAGCAGTGCTACGACTACTATTACCACTACTGCTGCTACTGCTAGCAGTACTACGACTACCATTACCACTACTGCTGCTACTGCTAGCAGTGCCACGACTACTTGCTGGCAGTGGTACTGCAGCAGTAGTGGTACTACGACTACTACGACTACTACGACTACTACGACTACGACTACTGCTGGCAGTACTACGGCTGCTAGTACCACTACTGCTGGCAGTACTACGACTGCTATTACTGCTACTGCTGGCAGTACTACGACTACTAGTACCACTACTGCTGGCAGTACTACGACTGCTATTACTGCTACTGCTAGCAGTGCTACGACTACTATTACCACTACTGCTGCTACTGCTAGCAGTACTACGACTACCATTACCACTACTGCTGCTACTGCTAGCAGTGCCACGACTACTTGCTGGCAGTGGTACTGCAGCAGTAGTGGTACTACGACTACTACGACTACTACGACTACTACGACTACTACGACTACGACTACTGCTGGCAGTACTACGGCTGCTAGTACCACTACTGCTGCTACTGCTAGCAGTGCTACAACTGCTAGTACCACTACTGCTGGCAGTACTACAACCACAAGTACCACTACTAATACTACTACTGCTAGCAGTACTGTGACCACTACGACTACTAGTACTACTACTGCTACTAAACTAGGAATACTACTACCACTGGTATAGTCAGTAATACTGCACCACTACTGCTGAACTAGGAATACTACTACTACTGCTATACTACCAACACTACTACTAGTACTAGTACAATAGCAATACTAGTTCTGCTACTGCTAACACTAGTAATACTACTACTAGTGCTAGTAATACTACTAGCAATTGTTAAATACTATTACTACTATTAGTAATACTACTAGTAGTAGTTAAATAGTTCTACTCATTTAGTGATTGGCTCCATTCAAAGTTGTTGGGTTTAGTTGTGTCAGGTCTTAAACCGTATTTGTAAAGAGCCTTGAGAAAGCTGATGTTGTGAATTGGTGCAATATGAATAAAGTTGAATTGAACTACTACTTGTACTATATAGTTATAGTGCTACTACTATTACTACTACTACTATTCTATGCTAATTCTACTACTGGCCCTGTTACTATTAGTAGTGCTATTGGTAATACTACTACTGTTACTACTAGCACTGCTAATACTACTGATTTTACTGCCATGCTAGTACTAGTAGTTCTACGGCTCAGTTCTGCCGCCTCGGCATCGTCACCGCGCGACGTTAGAGGGTGTAGCATCGGTGCCGCTGAGGATTCTCAGGATGAATGAACCAGCTGCAGCAGTGGAATAATGCGTCGTAGTACGACGACCGGCCCCAGTGTCGGACGAGGCGCCAGACATCAGTCCTGGTCTCTATACGCCGCCTCTTAGTTCCAGGCGTTTGCAGTGTAGGACGCTGGACGAACACCGAGGGAACACGACCTTCCTTGAATAATTCAGGTTGGGTGGAAACACCAGGACTGACACAAATATTAATAGTTCTGGCCCATTAGCTGGAGACTCAGTCACCACTGAGAGCCATCAGGGAACGGCTCCTCATCCCACTGGCTGCTGTTACCATACACTGCCCCAGATCTGTCAAAGTGATGAATATACTTGTACCTTATGCTGTAATAACTCACACACACCATCAGCATGTTACAGATGAAGTCCTTTCTGTAATTATGGCCTCTCTGTTTGGTAGGAACGCCAGAGCTCTTAATCTAGGAAGGCACATTTCTAATTATTGTGTCCCATAGATTCATGCTGAAGTGCATTAGAATGATGAATATTAAATGAAATTTTATATCAACATAACCTGAGGCAGCTCAGTTCAAATGAAGATCAGTCTCAGTCTTCAACCTCTTCGTCGTCGTAGAGCTTGCGGTACTGGAGCCTGTCCCAGCTGGGTGGGCGCAAATGTCCCACACATCCTCCGCAATCTGAACAATATAATGCAGACGCTTGCGAATTAGAGTCTGACTCTAGGAGCTGGAGGATCTGAATTCTTGTATGAATTACAGTAAATGTCGCAGTAATATGAGACAGATTATCGTTGTGAATATATTTTTGTATAAATTAAAAGTAGTTGGAAAAGGATGGATGTGAGACACCAAGTCTTCGAAAACAGCAGGTTAACGTATGTGCCAGATACCAGCGTTGTAGCAGGTTACTTCTGTAGCACCAGTTCATCTCGAGGCGGAGAAGTAAACGCAGTCAGTGGTTTATTGCTTTCTACCTTGTTGCCGTGGCCCCTTGGAAACGTTTACCGTGGCATAGACGGCTGATAACAGCTGACCTCCAGGGGTCTGTGCTATTCAGTTCAGTTTTATTTCTAGTGCATCAATTCACTACAGCAGTTTAGGACGTTACACAACTAAACCCGACAGACGCCACATAGAGCAACTTTGAATTGTAGCCAGTCAATGAATTGTAACCTAAAGACAGCTAATGGGTCAACCAACGGCTCTACTGGAGTCCCACACCGCAGGCAGGTCGTAACCAGCAGGACTTCACAAAACGCTCAGTCGGTCCAGGAGCTGAAATCCTTTCTCTGCTCTCTTCAACAGGTGACGGCTAAAGGTTTTGCTCCGCTCCTCCAGTTTGCCTACACAGCTAAGTTGGTTTTAAGTCGGGAGAACATCCATGAAGTCATCCTCTGCGCTGACTTCCTGGGCGTCCACAATTTGGAGGACTCTTGCCTCCGATTTCTTCAAGCCCAGCTGCAGAACGACAGCCAGCACGCCAGCAATGGAAAGGTGGACTATGCTGATGATGCCATAGCTGAGGACACTGTCTTTTCTGAGGACACGTCCGGCGGCTCAGCAGAGACAACGCAGCAGACAAATCATGTAGCAAGAACTGAACCGCTTCCTAATGACCTTATTCTATGTCCTAAATATAGGAAATACCAGTACCAGATATGTGACAGTAAGCACAACGGAGAAAACCATCACGGCAGCGACTACGTCATTTCCACCAATCATACCTCAGACAGCCCTGTGAGCTCACAGCTGGCAGACAGTGTCCCTCCACAAAATATGCTGTCACCCTCCAGAATCAAAGAGGAGCCCTTCGTGTTTGAGGGAGGAGACGAAGGAAGTGTTTGTACCGAGGAGGTGCTGGAAATGGAGCTGGAGGTAGAAGGGGTCCCGGTAGCGCCTGAGCACTCTCCAAGCCGAGGCTCGCCCTCGGCCTGTTTGCGCTCCTACCTTCAGAGGGGCGGCCGGGATCTGGGCGCGGTGCCGAGCGCCACCATACAGCAGCTACTCACCAACAGACTGTCCCTTAACCACTACAAGGAACTGGTCAGAGACCGACAGAGGGACAAGAGGGAGTCCGTGCTTCAGGCCGACCTCAAGCCCGGCATAGCAGATGAGGCCGACGCCGGCAGGAACTCAGACAGACCGTCGAAGGCCTCCTCCTCTAGACATGAGCGGGAGCTGGACAGGCGCAGCGTGATTTTCTCCGCTGGCGAACGACAAATCTCAGCTCATTCATACGTGGACGAGAAGTTCCGAGAGAAACTCTCAACCCTGATGCAGGTAGAAGCTCCTTCCTCTGGTCAGTCCAGCCTCCCTTCCAGCTGCCCCGTTCCCATCAGGACACTGGCCCACTCCCCGTCTCCTTGCGACACCCAAACCCAAAGTTCCAGCTCGCATTCCTCTTTCTCTCACCCAGAGGACGCAGGCACCTGTAGCTCCCCCTCCAGCCTCCCACAGCTGGACTTCTCCTCGTCCCCACGCTCAGGCTCCATCTCTGGACTGCCTCGCTGTCTGGTCGGTGTGGTGGAGGAGAAGACCCCCCACGGTGGAGAGCTGCTCTTGTCTCAGGGTTTCACCAAGATCAAAAGTGAACACGGATTCGGTACCAGCGGCGGCAACTCCAGCGACGAATCAGGCTCCTTCTCAGAGGGAGACAGTGAGAGTGGAGTGTCCAGAGTCTCCGGCCCTGAGGTCAGTAGATGACCGTTGCTTCTCTTATATATTTGTGGTATTTGTGGCACCTTCCAGGTTTTAGACGGTGCCTCTACTGGTACTAGTCACAGCCGTGACTGAATTAAGTCACTACCAGATCAGCAAACGCCTCAGGGTCTGTTTTACTGTTGTTTACCTTTGCTGATGATGTTGAAACTTTAGAAACACATTCAACACATTGTGTACTTTCAAATTTCAACCCAGCACTGAATCAGTGGCTAATTCGCGTTAGCTAATACCAGCTACTCCCACACGGAGTCAAGAGTCATTCTAGACAAAGACGAGCAAACATTTTAGCTTCGTATTTACATTATTTGCAGCCTGGCAGTCACTGATGGACAGTGAGTTAAACGTATGGTTGCCATGGCGATACAGGTTTCCTAACCGAGCTCTCTGTTCTTTCCTACGTTTCGCTGCTAAAGCAACTGAGGGTTGACCCCAGACGTTCATCTTACCGGTTCCTCCCTGTTGTTGGTTTGGTTTCTGAACATTTGTTGCATCTCGTGATTCTCCCACGCTTCCGTGCTTTGAAGCTGTTTGGTCCCAGTTCTGCTCATGTCGTACAATGACGTGTGACTGACGTCAGACGTGAGGCTGCTTCGTCGCCTCTGGACCAAGTGTTTACGTCAGGGTGGCAGGTGACAGAGCAGCAGATGCCAACAAACACTGAAGGACATAATCTACAGATTGGCCTGAACCTGTCTGGACTTGAGGACTTTCAGAAGCTGCTTTATTTCGTTTCCCTGCATCATCTCATCAAGCACCTTTAAATGGGAAGGTTTCACTCGTCTTGCCGTTTAGTTCCATACTCCTTTATGTAGGAAATGCTCAGTTATTGCTGGGAGACTTGACTTCACTCAGTTTGGAGACAGTTAGTTGTTTCTTCCGCGCTTTGGCCAACAGAGAAATGTACTCACAGTATTTATCATTTTAAATTGTGGGCAGCTCCTGCCTCTTATTGAATTTCCTAAACATTTGATGAAATACCATAAATCCACCTTTTTTCTTTGATTGTTTACTTTAGTATGTTATTATATTTAGTTATTTGACATGTGACTTACAAATCACTGTGTCACTAACTGTGTTCTATAATTTTAATATTTAATGGTAGTATGTATTAGCAGTATTCTGTGTGGAGTCCAAAGACATGCAGTTAGGTCAATTGGAAAAAATACGTAAATTGCCCAGAGGTGTGAGTGTGTGCATCACTGGGACTTGTGTGTCATATGTGTTATACCATGGACTGGACCGTCCAGGCTGAACCCTGCCCCCCGCGACGCCTGCGGGGAAGAAGCGGTAGAAGATGGATGGATGGATGTTGGTCTAATATTTTCTTTGTTGTATCCTCTGTGGTCTCTCGTCCTGTTTCCTCCATTAGGTGTCACCATCGAGCTCAGTGTTAAGTAAGTGAAGCTGTTCCACTGTAAGTGTCCATGACCACCTCATTTAAGAGTCTGCCGTATCTGTGTGTGTCCCACTTCTCGGCGCTGACCCAGTTGTCTGGCCGTAGAGCGGCCACAGACACACCCTAGGGTGCCCTGCAGGCAGGTGTCCTGTTCGTGTTCCTTCCACCATCTGCTGCTATTCCTGACCCCAGACCTGCCCGCTCCAGTTAGGCTAACACCCGGGACCCTCGTCCAGAGCCCGCGTTGTGTTTTGCTTGTTCCTTTACAACGACACAGGTTCCTGTTGGGAAGTGTGACCATTAAGCTCTGATTTGAGAACAGCTGTATGTGTCATGACGCAGCTCACGCCGTTAGCTTCGCTAACCGTGGCCTGACGTCACACTGAGAGCACATGACCATTGTACAGCTTTGGCCACTCTCAGACTGACGGCCCCTTATTTCACAGCTCTTATACGCAGCAGGATGAAACGAGTGTTACACGCACAAGGCTAAAAATGGAAACACCAGAGAGCGAGAGCGAGGCTGGTGAGGGGGATTTATGACTGTCCAAATCTCACTTTGTCATCCCAACCTCATTATGTGACGGCTGAGGGTTACGGAGCTATATATACAGTAGATGCCTGTAGAGGACAAACGGCAGCTTGACACGCAGCCAATGATGTCGTGCTGATGCTGATGCTGTCTGATGCAACATTTACACGAAGCGCGGGGATTTTCTGTGGACCTGCATGCACACAATGCATTAAAGTAACTGGAGTAAACGACTGCATTAATGAAACCTAAGTGCTTGCATAGACAAATATGCAGCCACTTCAAACTGTTTAATCATATTAAAATGCACAGAGAAAGAAATAAGAGCAACACAAATGTGAACCTGGACCAAAATGAGCCAGACTGAAAACAAAGAGCAGATCAATGAGCAGCTTCATCCTGACACCTAGTGGATCCACACAACACTCCATTCATGCTGTGTGTTACGAAGCATTGGCACTATAACCAGATTAGATCATAACTTCATGAACATAACTTGAGGTCAAAAGAAAGAAACATTCCTGTTCATTGTGATCTACTACTAGTGTTGCAGCTTTTCTCACGTAAAGCGAATGAAGGTTGCTTAGTCATTAATAAGACCTGGTTTATCAACCTTGGTGAAATGATAAGACTGGAACAAATAATCACCTGATCCTTAAACCCTGTGACCTCCAGGTGAAGTTGCCCTTCCCCGTGGACCAGATCACCAACCTGCCGCGCAATGACTTCCAGATACTTATCAAGATGCACAAGCTGACCTCAGAGCAACTGGAATTCATTCACGACATCCGCAGACGCAGCAAAAACCGCATCGCTGCCCAGCGCTGTCGCAAGAGGAAACTGGACTGCATCCAGAACCTGGAGAGCGAGATTCGCAAACTGGTGGGACCACACACACACGCACCTAAACGCATGTAGAAGTGTTTCTTTAAGATTTGTCTTAGAAAGGTGAAATGGTAGTAATTACTATTTAATTCATAGCATATATTAAAACGAGAAATCATGACATGTGAAGCAGTAACCTGGGTGCTTACTGTCTGTGTCTGACCAGCTTATCTCGGTTACCTACGCATCCTAATAACTCAGGTATTTTGTGGTTTTAGCGATAAGCTGATGAGAAAATGGATCCAAATGGTAAAAACCTTAGACGAGGTGAGGTAGAAAACTCGTGGGGGTCTTGACAGTGAACGTTGTTTGTGGTCAGTAAGTACCAACGCGGTTTCTGTAAGACATTTGCTAACTTCAGAACGTGCGAAGCGCTGTAGAGATAAGTCGCAGCTGCAGCCTCACGCACGGTGACGTCACATGACCAGCGCTTCCCTCTGATCTGTGTCCTGAACTCAGGTGTGTGAGAAGGAGAAGCTACTGAGCGAGCGCAACCAGCTGAAGGTTTGTATGACCGAGCTGTGGCAGAACCTTTCCTTCCTCTCCCAGCAAGTGTGCAGGGAGGTGCAGGGCAGCCAGACCCCTGCTGCGTCCGCCAGCATCGACCTCACGTCCAACCCGCCGTCGCCTTCGCCTGACAAGGGCTCGTCAGGGCCCCGGCCGCCGGCGTCCCGACGCTACGAGGCGAAGGACCGCTGTGGGCTCGACGGGCCGCGTGGGGGGCAGGAGGACGGTCCGCTGGCGCTCGGGGCCCCTGAGGAAACATGTAGCCCCACTGTAACGGTGGATTTCTGTCAGGAGATGACTGACAAATGCACAACAGACGAACAGAAGCGGCAGGAGTGCACTTAGAGCCTCCTGGCAGACATTTGGTTTGTGACACTCATCTTGTCTATACCTGGACATTTGAAGTATTTTCTCCTTTTTTGTAATGGATGATAATCAGCAATACTGTTCAAAAGATATTTTTCAACTGGTATGAAACAAAAGCACTGGCATCTTTCTCTCTCACTCTCTCTGTCATCCTGACGTTTTCTTCCTGTCAGCTTCCCTGCCTCTCGCCTCATGGGAGGAAAAAACTCAGGAAATCAACAGAATGTTCAGAAATATCCCTGTTGACACTTACATGCACTTTACTTTACAGTCCTGTCGAAACGTCCTTATTGTTTGCGTGCGAATCAAACAGGTGTAATCTGACCTGTGAGATGTTCAACGAACAGGACTATAAAGTAAAATGTTACCAAAGGTGTGTATTTGTAAATGAACTCTCATTATGCAAAGGTTCTCTTGTCAAACGTTACTTTTCCTTTTCCTCGTACTCAGATGGATGTTTTTACGAATCTCTCGTCTGCCTTTTTTCACACACCTACACTAGAGGTGAAGCACTGCCCAGCGCCTCCAGGAGGTGACGCCTGGCTTTGAGTCATTCTGGCACTTAAGCCCGACACTGAGCGAGACAGAGGCTCTGAAGATTCACACCGGTGTCCGTTCGCGTTTCTGCTGCCGTGCGAAGCGAGCTTTGAACGCGGACTGAGCCCAGGGAGCGTCAACACAGACCACGCTTTACTTTCCAGGGTCTTAGCTCCCCAGTAATCCTCTGAAAATGTAAATGTAGTTTACTCTTCAAATTTAAATGTCACTGCAAAAGGAAAACGTTATGAACTAAGGTCATGTGACAGATTTATTGTGTACTTATGTTTACAATGACCTTCAGTCAGTATCTGTCTAATTCATTTGAATACGTTGTTTTGATTACTGTCAGAAGCGACAGGTCCTTTAAAATAAAGCGTTGTCTGAATCTGTCGTTACAGCTCATGACAAATTGTGACAGAAATGACACCGTGTGAACGGATCAGAATGAAATGATTACAGTTACAATACGTATGTGGCAGGTTTTTCTCAAATGAGTCCCCACATCAGACGTACTGAAAAGCCTTTGCGCTCGCTTTGGAACGTTTGGTAGAGATGATCCACGTCTGGAGAGTGAACACATGCTGATGGAATCATTTCAACTACTCATAAGTGCTCTTTGACCCATTTTATTGTCTTATGATAATAAGAGCTTAGTGTTTCTATTTATGGTGTATTAAGTTGCAACGTTCTTGGATTGTACATAGGTCAAATATTCCTACTTAAAGTATTTGGTGCGTCGGTGTAAGACACTTGCATTTTCACACCCACATATCATATGTTAATGTGTGACCGCTAAGCAAAAGGGTCGATGCCTGCTTACGAATCCGTGGCTCTAATAGCGTATGGTGTGACGCTCCGCGCTCCCAACCAACACACAGCTGTGCTATTGATTTAGGGAGTTGCCAAATTCATCTGCTGTTGGCGAGTCGATGGGGAGGCACGTGGCCGCGGCCTCCGAGCGCAGGGCGAGCTAAAGCTGCACTCAACAGTGTTTTACTGTACTTGAAGTCTGTTCGGCTGGTTAATGGCCCGGCTGCGGTTTAGCCATATGGTTACGTAAGAGGCGCGTGATATTTACTCCCATTGATTAGTAAGAGATGGCAGCTTCGTAACGAACTGGTGCCACCCGTTAGAGCAGGACACGGAACCAGGAAGAATCTAATCAGAATGTTCTAACGGTACCGAGGAACACGGTACCGTAACACGTGGACTGACTTTCACATTTAGTTGGACCCTCGTTGTCGTCAGGTAGAACAAACTGCGTAGATGTTTAATGTAGTTACTATGTTTTTTTAATGGTTGTATTTCTCATTGTTGACAGTTTCATGAAAAAATAAGTCTTGATTTACACACATGTACCTACTTAAGTTGTAACATTAACTTAAAGACGTGTGAGTATGTTTACAATTTTGTGTACTACCTGTTCTTTTAGCGTTTTGTAAAGATATACAAGCTTAGAATTAATTTGAATAGGAAAATGGATAAACTATTGTTTTTCATAAGTTAAAAGTGTTGATGACAATGTGAGAAAAATAGGAGTTTGACAAGTGCAGCTACGATGTCTTGCCTTAGAGGTTACAGAGTCAAACCAGCCAATACGGACACATTCACTTCTCATTACAAAACACGGACGTGACTCCACCGAGTCCCTGTGAGGTTAGGATCCCGCCTTATCAAAGAACGTAGCTCAGAGAGCTTCTGTTTGTGACAGCTGATAACATGACTTGTCATGTGTCATTATTAATTGGCATAATATGGACAGAATGCTAGTAAAGCGCAAGCGTTTATATTCACATATAATGACAACAAGCTGTACTAATATAATCAGTGCATCCCTGTGTTTAAATTTAAACAGTGAAGTAAACATCCAGCCTGTACGTCCATAAAAGAGATGGATCAATGAAATATGTGAAATAATTCTGTGCCTTTTCACGGCTTTTCACATTGGCAGACGTTCTCTTTCCTTTGTCCTCACACGAGCTGCTGGTTTCATCAGAGATGTCGCTGCTCTTTCAGGCCACTTATTGAAAAAGGTTGGAAAGGTTGGATTTTAATTAGAAAATAAGAGGCAGGAGGTGGAAAGGGAGACAGATTTAGGAACACGTTTACGCTAACGGAGTCTGTGCAGTGAAGGAGAGCTGACCTGAACAGGTGTTGGCTTGTCCCGCAGCAGGAAACGGGCCGTTCCTCTGAATGCAGCGGCGCCGTGTCAACGCTGGGATCGTTCTGGCATTTGGTTGACTCCGACTGTGGCGTCTGTTAATCTCTTAACGCTTATCTACCTGGATGATGCAACATACCTCTTCTTATGGGTGAAGACTGTAAAATAGACGTTAGGCAGTTCATGTGGTGTTGTTTCAGGCTTTTTCTAGCGCTTATCATCGTATTTGTAGATCTTGGTGAGCCATTTGGACTCTTTCAGTACCTGAGACATGACTGTTATCTGCAGATTCAGCCTTTTTGAATTCAGTTTTTATCTTTGAATGTTTTAAACACCTGCGTTCGGTTTCGATTTTTTGTAAATGTTGTGCAACATGTCATGGTTTCATTTGATATGAAAAAGGTTTTAAACGAAAAAACGGAATTTTGTCTAGACAATTTTGTTGAGAAATAAAAGTGAATGCATGAAAATTCTACTGGGTTGTGTCAATGTGTGAGTGCAGGTAAAACATGTGTGGACGAAATGTTTGCTGTTTTGTTAAGAAGCGTTTAATCCAGTTAGAAAGTATAGTGACTGCATATAAATGACTGTAGAGATACACAGGTTCTAAGTGTCTGACTTAAAAAACGCATTTGAAGCTTTTAAAGTCCACGTCACAGCAGAAAACACATGGTTTCCTCCACGGTTCATTGTGTTGCTTCTGCACAATCCTGAAATTTCCTTCCTGTTAGTACCAACATGCAGACGCTCTAAAGTGCGTCCAGCCCTAAACGCACTGGGCTTCGGCTCATGGCTGCTTGGTTTCGGCCCCATGTGACTCGAGGGCTGGATCCATGTTGACGGCTGGATCATTGATACAGTTTCTCCAGTGTTTGCGGCCCAGCTGGGCTGTTACAGCTCCGACGGCCCAGCATTAGCCCCGTGTCTTTACTTCTTCATGATAGAGGAGATGTCCAGAAACACGCTCTGAGAAAGACAAGACGACATAAAGGCATCAGCGGCAGCAGATACGTAATATTAGAGCAGGCACGATGTGGAAACTGAGAGGTTCCTGTCTACGAGCCGCTGTTCTGTTCAACACAGACAACGCGAGCCTCAAAGTGTTAAACACGGCATATAATCACTTTTTAATGTCATCTCTCTAGTTATGTGCTGACGAAAAATGAATTATGATTCATAGAATATATACGATAACGTATATGTTTTGTACTTTGTATATAATACACAAAGATCATTCATCAATTAATTTCAGATCATTTCTTAGAACAGATACAGTTTCTTCGAGGTTATTACTAAAAGTCCTGTCTGTTGTTGTTGTTGTTGGATCATTTCTAAGTTTGTGGTTCATGTTAATTGTTGCTAATGATAAAAGACAAGCTCCTTCCAGATACTGCACACGTGCGTAACCCACGGTGAACGTCTCTTTACTTGCCATTGACATCCTTCGGCCTCCGGCAGGCGGCATCATGGGCATGTCTCCCTGCAGGGAGCCCAGCTCATCGGACTCCTCCGAGCTGTGCAGCGACTGGCTTGTGGAGGCGCTGATGGAGGACAAGCTCTCAGAGGGCGGTCGGATCATGAAGCTGGTCTTCCTCGCGTTGGGGATAAGAACCTCACTCTCCGCCGACTCCCTGCGCTCGTTGTCGTGGAGGTTTCTGATAGCGCTGGGCCTTAACGCGCCACTGGACAGCAGAGCCTCCAGGTGGCTCGGCTGAGGGGCGTCCCGCTCGTGACTGGACAGAGCAGAGGCCCAGGGTAGATGGTGGTCCAGCGCGGTCGCGTGCACCTCTTGACCTTCGTGTGGCTGAGAGGTCAGGTCAGACCTGGGTGGAATCCGAGGCTGAGGGCAAATGTAGCTCATTTGTCTCGGTTCCACGTGAGCCAGACTGTTGTGTCTTGGGACGTCCTGGTTCTCTTTGAGTCCAGAGCAGTAATGAAGCAGCTTGACGTCCTCCTCAGGAATCACTTCGAAGGTTTGAGTCAAAGGCCCATTGTGAGGTGATAAATTGCTCATTACGCAAAGATGTGGTAAAGACGCCTTCTTCTTGGACTTGTAGATCAAACTGTCCTCCTCTGCGAACCTCTCTCCATACAACGTTTGTTTGATTTTCCTGATGCCCAGATGGGATATTTCCAGGAGGTTGAGGAAAAGGGACACGCCCGCAATAACGATCATGAAGACCATGAAGATCGTCTTCTCCGTGGGCCTGGAGATGTAACAGTCCACGCTGTTCGGGCAAGGCAGCCTCTCACACTTATAGAGCGGCTCCAGGTGTATACCATAGAGTATGTACTGGCCCAGGATGAAGCCGACCTCCACCACAGAGCGGGTAAGGATATGAATGATATAGGTTCTCAACAGAGGACCTCTGAGAGGAGCCTTTTTCACCTTCCTCTGCTCGTCGAGCTTCTTCAGCTCCCGCTCCAGACGCTTGTGTTCTTCCGCCAACTCGGCCTCGTCCAGTTCCTCCTTCAGCTGGGCCCGTCGGCGGTGGCGCTCCTTCTCCAGCGCTCGGATGCAGTAGAGGGCGTGGCCCATGTAGACCAGCGACGGCGCAGACACGAAGATGACCTGCAGGACCCAGAATCGAATGAGGGAGATGGGGAAGGCGCGGTCGTAGCAGACGGCCTTGCAGCCCGGTTGGTCGGTGTTGCAGACGAACTCCGACTGCTCGTCGTCCCAAACATCCTCGGCAGCTGCTCCCAGGATCAGCATGCGGAAGATGAAAAGTATGGTCAGCCAGATCTTGCCCACGATGGTGGAATGGATGTGGACCTCTTCCAGGATGCTGCCCAGGAGGTTCCAGTCTCCCATGGTCAGGTTCTCCCCTCTTCACTGCCTCATGACCTCAAACTGTGGAGCAACAGCGTGCGTTAGTCACTCAAAGCCACAGGAGGAAGACGAGCCTACATTTCAAACGGTATCGTGATGCGGGTGATCAGACCCAGGGTCTGCGTCTGTTTCCAGCATGTCTGAGCTACGCGTGGCCTCTAAACGACAGATAAGCAGCTAAAACACATTATGAACCAACGTGTGACCGTTTTGAGGAGCGGATTTAAACAGAACTGTGCCACGTTGGCTGTAGCAGCTCTAGCAGTGATTACATCATCACAACAGTCCATTCACACACACGTTCAATGAAAAATGTTGAGCTCCAATGATGTTATAATGTCACAGATGCTTGAACCAAACAGGAAATATAGATACAGAAGCAGCTTCCGATCTGATTAGCAAAACAAGAATCTGTGTCGACCCTGGGCTGGATAAGCCAGTGACGCTGAACCAAGCCTCACTTTGTCTTCCCGGCACTAACAACAACTACTAAACGTGTATGTTTGACCCGTGACATAACAGCCGATGAAGCAGCCATGGGCATCGCTTACTTATCACTGGTTCAGGTTCCCACGTTGCCTCTTGAGACTCTTCATGTTTGTCAGCATCCAGAGCCCGAAGCGTCTCGGCGGCTTCCCCATGGAGGTGTGTGGACGTCCCCGCGTAGCAGACGAGCCTGCGTCCACGTCTCTCTGCTCCCCGTCTGTCTGCTGGGAGAGCTCTCCGTGTTCCAGGCAGGGTTCACAGGATGTGAGCATCGATCGCCTCCCGACGGGACACGGCCTGCCACCCACCTCCCCTCTGCCCTGCCAGCTCCAACCAGTGCTGTCGATATCATCCGCTCTGACAGAGAGATGTGATATTTGTTTATGAATGCTTTGTGAGGCTGGGCCTGCTTCTTGTGTAGATGTCATTTCAGCTGTAATAATTAAAATGTACGGTCCTATCCAGAAAATGTGGAAGAGTCAACGTTCACTGCCGTCAGACAGATGAGAAACGCACTACGAGTTGGACAAAGAGGTCAGGACAGTGGGTTTAGCTCAGCATGAAGCATGGAGCTCCAGGACGTGAGGGAAACACTGTCCCTTCCTGACAAAGAGGCTGGAGAGAAGCTCTGAGATGCTCCACATGCCAGCTTCTGCTCCCACGTACGGGCCAGAACAGACCCCACGCGTTTAGGATCGGACCCGTTCAGGCAACCGTGGCCTGGGGGGAGTTGACCTACTCACCAGAGCGGTGTAGAGAGTCGACGTAGCACGGTCTGAGGGTGTGACGGTGTGAGGGTGCGTCCGCCCACCTGTCCGATCCTGGTCCAGCCAGGATGAGGTCCAGGAGAACCGAGTCCCAGCTGTACTGTCATGCTTTAATTTCATTGGTAGCTGTTATCATGACTGGTTAGGATGGTTTGATGTTGCACTGGGGGTTTGTCCACAGGGCTCTGAGCTGTTTAGTATATGAACCTGTCTCAATAGTGACGCAGATGGACATTCAGGGATTTTAACCGTCTTAATTCTGGTCTAGACAGTAAAATGTGAGAGACATTCTTTAGTATTTTGGAACTAGCTACACATTTAAGCTCTTGTCTTGTCGTATTTCTCTACAAACTATCTGCTTCGTACGTCATATTAAGCTGCTGCTCTGTGGGTGAGTACAGTAAACCTGGGATCGCTTCTAGTGACGTGCCGTGGACTCTGTGAGTGCGGGTCCACGGGCTCCTTATCCTGGCTTGGTATACAGCAATGGTAGGAGCCGGGGTGAGCTTAGTAGAACGGGTCAAGCCAGGATGACGAGTATAAATAGAATACGTCAGACGGCCTGTGGCAACAGCGGCTCAAGAGGTAGAGCGGTGACCCACCAGTCACAGTGGTTTGAGTCCTGGCATCCACGTGTAGATGGACCCTGATGTACAAGTATAGACAAGTGTTATACAAGTGCAGACATGAGATTAGTTTGAGGTTGTCATTTGTTAAATGCACATCAATCTGTTATCGCTCTGCAGATCACTCATCACGAGTCATCACAAATCTGATGGTCGTCTTCAAGCAGCACAGAGATTATGAGTTGTCCCAGACTCGATGGAGGTTTAAATCTCCATAGTAGCTTAGCTCAGCTTCCTTCAGTCTGCTTTAACCTGAATCTGTGCTAAATTAATCCAGGTCCAAAATTCCAAGTGTAGAATCTCAACACAGGCGACACAGAATAAGTCTCCATGGTAACCGGACTGGGATTAACTGATCCTGCTTTTGTGCAACGAATTCAAGGATAAATCCCTCATCGTGGTTTTGTGCAAATGAGTTCAGACCAGAATGCGCCGCATGTAACATCAGCACCACACAGACATGACTTATAATCTACTGAGTGCTGACACGGTGCTCAGAGTAAAGCAATAGTACATATTACCGGCTTGACTACATGAAATGACCAGCTGTGCCTAGAGGGCCTTTAATTAGGTTTCCATCGCGCTCTGACAGAGTCAATGGAGCATTGATTTGATTTTCCCTTCAGAAGCTGCTGCTGTGGTCGCTGAGGCCAAAAGCCACACCAGGATCATTGGGTTACACAACCAACAAGCCACAAGCCCCGCCCCGCTCCGCTGTGGGCGGGGCTTGGCACGTTCTGGGTTGCTAACTACTAACGCCTGCATGTTCGTGTTGGGTTGGTCCTTAGGGGGACTGTCGACGCACCAGTGGTTCACATCCATGATAAAACGAGATGAAACATCCACACTCAGCTTCCTGGACACATTCATGTTGGCATTTTGACATCACTTTTTTGTACTATGGACAGAAAAATATATATATGTTGTAATTTCCCAAAACTGTACCACTCTCTTGCTCGGACACTCACAGATTCCAACCATATCCACGACACAGCGACGCAAAGTATGAGAGTCCTTCTGTATCTGCCAGCTGAGAGCGGTAGGGCCAGAAAACGAAGGGGCAGGGTGTGATCACCACCCGCAAACAATGAGCTTCAATCGCAACGCAAGGCAGGTTTATGTCTATAGCATCAGGTCACAAAAGCAGTTATTTCAAGACACTTTACAAGGTTTAGGACCACAACTAAACCCAACAACAGTTCAGTTTCTTAACTGCAATTACATTTTAATAGCAACAGTGGAAAAACTCTGTAGAGGAAGAAACCTCCAGCAGACCCAGGATCAGTGGGAGAACATCTGCCTTGACCGGTTGGAGTGAAGGGATAGAGAAGAGAGAAAAGAAGAAGAAGAATAACAACAACAACAACAGACTCAGGATGGTTGGACCAGCAGCTGAACACTGAGACACACGACTCTGAGTCTGACGATACCTGGAGATGAGAATAGAGAGAGACAGAAAGAGAGAAACACAACTAGGCAAGAACAGAGACAAAGTTAGTCACATGTGGACACGGAGGCATGTTAGTGGATGGAATAGATAGAAAACCAGAGGAACTCAGTGAATGAAGGAGGTTCCAGCATCTAAGCCTGTAGCAGCTGAACTAATGGACCAGAGCCATGGTTTTCCGTTCTCCTTGCTCCGGCGTCGTGTCGACACTGTGTAGGCAGTGAGAACCTGCTGAGGCCGAGATGCTGCTGCTCTGAACAGATCTAAGATCTGATCAGTTCAAGTGTCATCAACAATATGACTTTTTATACTGATTTCTCTTTTGTTCATTTTGCTTTCATGAGGGAAAAGCTTCATCCTAAAGGTTGATTTGTTGCAGATGCAGTGTTGCGACAGACCACGTTGTCGTATTCTCACATTCGGCAGTGGTGAGATAACCTGTGTTAAAGTAGTGAGTCTAACCTGTGTTAAAGTAGTGAGATAACCTGTGTTAAAGTAGTGAGATAACCTGTGTTAAAGTAGTGAGATAACCTGTGTTAAAGTAGTGAGTCTAACCGTGTTAAAGTAGTGAGATAACCTGTGTTAAAGTAGTGAGTCTAACCGTGTTAAAGTAGTGAGATAACCTGTGTTAAAGTAGTGAGTCTAACCGTGTTAAAGTAGTGAGTCTAACCGTGTTAAAGTAGTGAGTCTAACCGTGTTAAAGTAGTGAGATAACCTGTGTTAAAGTAGTGAGTCTAACCGTGTTAAAGTAGTGAGTCTAACCGTGTTAAAGTAGTGAGATAACCTGTGTTAAAGTAGTGAGATAACCTGTGTTAAAGTAGTGAGTCTAACCGTGTTAAAGTAGTGAGTCTAACCGTGTTAAAGTAGTGAGATAACCTGTGTTAAAGTAGTGAGTCTAACCGTGTTAAAGTAGTGAGATAACCTGTGTTAAAGTAGTGAGATAACCTGTGTTAAAGTAGTGAGATAACCTGTGTTAAAGTAGTGAGTCTAACCGTGTTAAAGTAGTGAGTCTAACCGTGTTAAAGTAGTGAGTCTAACCGTGTTAAAGTAGTGAGATAACCTGTGTTAAAGTAGTGAGTCTAACTGTGTTAAAGTAGTGAGATAACCTGTGTTAAAGTAGTGAGTCTAACTGTGTTAAAGTAGTGAGATAACCTGTGTTAAAGTAGTGAGTCTAACTGTGTTAAAGTAGTGAGATAACCTGTGTTAAAGTAGTGAGTCTAACTGTGTTAAAGTAGTGAGATAACCGTGTTAAAGTAGTGAGATAACCGTGTTAAAGTAGTGAGTCTAACCGTGTTAAAGTAGTGAGATAACCTGTGTTAAAGTAGTGAGTCTAACCTGTGTTAAAGTAGTGAGATAACCTGTGTTAAAGTAGTGAGATAACCTGTGTTAAAGTAGTGAGTCTAACCTGTGTTAAAGTAGTGAGATAACCTGTGTTAAAGTAGTGAGATAACCTGTGTTAAAGTAGTGAGATAACCTGTGTTAAAGTAGTGAGTCTAACCGTGTTAAAGTAGTGAGATAACCTGTGTTAAAGTAGTGAGTCTAACCGTGTTAAAGTAGTGAGATAACCTGTGTTAAAGTAGTGAGTCTAACCGTGTTAAAGTAGTGAGTCTAACCGTGTTAAAGTAGTGAGATAACCTGTGTTAAAGTAGTGAGTCTAACCGTGTTAAAGTAGTGAGTCTAACCGTGTTAAAGTAGTGAGATAACCTGTGTTAAAGTAGTGAGATAACCTGTGTTAAAGTAGTGAGTCTAACCGTGTTAAAGTAGTGAGTCTAACCGTGTTAAAGTAGTGAGATAACCTGTGTTAAAGTAGTGAGTCTAACCGTGTTAAAGTAGTGAGATAACCTGTGTTAAAGTAGTGAGATAACCTGTGTTAAAGTAGTGAGTCTAACTGTGTTAAAGTAGTGAGATAACCGTGTTAAAGTAGTGAGATAACCGTGTTAAAGTAGTGAGTCTAACCGTGTTAAAGTAGTGAGTCTAACCGTGTTAAAGTAGTGAGTCTAACCGTGTTAAAGTAGTGAGATAACCTGTGTTAAAGTAGTGAGTCTAACCGTATTAAAGTAGTGAGATAACCTGTGTTAAAGTAGTGAGATAACCTGTGTTAAAGTAGTGAGTCTAACCGTGTTAAAGTAGTGAGATAACCGTGTTAAAGTAGTGAGATAACCGTGTTAAAGTAGTGAGTCTAACCGTGTTAAAGTAGTGAGATAACCTGTGTTAAAGTAGTGAGTCTAACCGTGTTAAAGTAGTGAGTCTAACCGTGTTAAAGTAGTGAGATAACCTGTGTTAAAGTAGTGAGATAACCTGTGTTAAAGTAGTGAGTCTAACCTGTGTTAAAGTAGTGAGATAACCTGTGTTAAAGTAGTGAGTCTAACCGTGTTAAAGTAGTGAGTCTAACCTGTGTTAAAGTAGTGAGATAACCTGTGTTAAAGTAGTGAGATAACCTGTGTTAAAGTAGTGAGTCTAACCGTGTTAAAGTAGTGAGTCTAACCTGTGTTAAAGTAGTGAGATAACCTGTGTTAAAGTAGTGAGTCTAACCGTGTTAAAGTAGTGAGATAACCTGTGTTAAAGTAGTGAGTCTAACCGTGTTAAAGTAGTGAGATAACCTGTGTTAAAGTAGTGAGTCTAACCGTGTTAAAGTAGTGAGTCTAACCGTGTTAAAGTAGTGAGTCTAACCGTGTTAAAGTAGTGAGATAACCTGTGTTAAAGTAGTGAGTCTAACCGTGTTAAAGTAGTGAGTCTAACCGTGTTAAAGTAGTGAGTCTAACCGTGTTAAAGTAGTGAGATAACCTGTGTTAAAGTAGTGAGTCTAACCGTGTTAAAGTAGTGAGATAACCTGTGTTAAAGTAGTGAGATAACCTGTGTTAAAGTAGTGAGTCTAAGCTGTGTTAAAGTAGTGAGATAACCTGTGTTAAAGTAGTGAGTCTAACCGTGTTAAAGTAGTGAGTCTAACCTGTGTTAAAGTAGTGAGATAACCTGTGTTAAAGTAGTGAGTCTAAGCTGTGTTAAAGTAGTGAGATAACCTGTGTTAAAGTAGTGAGTCTAACCGTGTTAAAGTAGTGAGTCTAACCGTGTTAAAGTAGTGAGTCTAACCGTG
The DNA here is from genome assembly GCA_030770545.1 of Macropodus opercularis. NCBI lineage: Eukaryota > Metazoa > Chordata > Actinopteri > Anabantiformes > Osphronemidae > Macropodus > Macropodus opercularis. The sequence continues at coordinate 16,743,205 of JAUCMP010000026.1, forward strand.
TTAAAGTAGTGAGTCTAACCTGTGTTAAAGTAGTGAGTCTAACCTGTGTTAAAGTAGTGAGTCTAACCGTGTTAAAGTAGTGAGATAACCTGTGTTAAAGTAGTGAGATAACCTGTGTTAAAGTAGTGAGATAACCTGTGTTAAAGTAGTGAGTCTAACCGTGTTAAAGTAGTGAGATAACCTGTGTTAAAGTAGTGAGATAACCTGTGTTAAAGTAGTGAGTCTAACCTGTGTTAAAGTAGTGAGATAACCTGTGTTAAAGTAGTGAGTCTAACCGTGTTAAAGTAGTGAGTCTAACCGTGTTAAAGTAGTGAGTCTAACCGTGTTAAAGTAGTGAGATAACCTGTGTTAAAGTAGTGAGTCTAACCTGTGTTAAAGTAGTGAGTCTAACCGTGTTAAAGTAGTGAGTCTAACCTGTGTTAAAGTAGTGAGTCTAACCTGTGTTAAAGTAGTGAGTCTAACCGTGTTAAAGTAGTGAGATAACCTGTGTTAAAGTAGTGAGTCTAACCTGTGTTAAAGTAGTGAGTCTAACCGTGTTAAAGTAGTGAGTCTAACCGTGTTAAAGTAGTGAGATAACCTGTGTTAAAGTAGTGAGTCTAACCGTGTTAAAGTAGTGAGTCTAACCGTGTTAAAGTAGTGAGATAACCTGTGTTAAAGTAGTGAGTCTAACCGTGTTAAAGTAGTGAGTCTAACCGTGTTAAAGTAGTGAGATAACCTGTGTTAAAGTAGTGAGTCTAACCGTGTTAAAGTAGTGAGTCTAACCGTGTTAAAGTAGTGTTTGTTCTGTCTGTGTTGACTGTTTGGTCTGTAGCTTTTACGTCGGGGGGGAGGGAGGAGGGTAAGAGGGAGGGGGGGGGGGCGTATCGGGTAACAAAGGGCTAATTTGGACGGAGCGAGAGGCGTAAAGTCACGTTAAAGCTCAACGACGGACCGAGACATGAGCGTCACGACTGGGAGCCGGTCGGTGGCGGACGAGGCCGACGGGGCTCTGGGATACGACGAGGACGAGGAGGCCGAGCTGGGCTGTGAAGACGGAGGTAGGAGGCCGCGGTCAGGCCGCGAAGGTCCCGTCTAACCACCAACTAACTGGAACTAGTAGCCGGTAGAAGCCTGGAGCCGCAGGGGCCGCAGGGGCCACCAGGAGGCGCTGCTGCTGCTGCTTAGGCCCGGTGTGTTCGGGCGCAGTGACTGAGGCCAGGGACCAGGGAGTGAAGGGTGAGCGCTGGGTTAACAGCGAGTCAGCGGTGGGTTAACAGCGAGTCAGCGGTGGGTTAACAGCGAGTTAACGGCGGGTTAACAGCGAGTCAGCGGTGGGTTAACAGCGGGTTAGCGGTGGGTTTGATGTGAGTTAACGGCGGGTTAACGGCGCGTTAGCGGTGGGTTTGCTGTGTGTTTTTTGTGGTTATTTCCGTGGTTGCCTGTTTAATCAGAGCTGTCAGGTTAATTAGTCACTTTGACCACATGGGGCTGAACGACCCCAGATCAGTGACGGACTGTGATGGACAGACGTCTTTGTGGGGATGTTCCCGTTAGTTCCGAACTTTCCTTGTTTTCAATTCGTCTCTCATAGAGGAAGTAGTTGGTTGTTGTACAGGGAACGTGATGGACTCTTGCTGACATCAGGCTCCTCAGCGTCCAGACGACAGATGGACGTTGCTGCTGGTCTGGTTCCAGAACCTCTGGTGATGCCTTAGTATTTGCTCAGATGTGAAGTAGGTCCAACTGTTGGGACGGAGCAGATCTGGGCTCCAGCTGATGATGCGTCCAGTGGCTGCAGAGTTTAGTCCGAGCTCACCTCAAACCTTCCAGCTGAGACGTGCGTCGCACTGACAGCGTCCAGATGAGGCTCCACTGACCCAGCGGTTCTGCATGTGTAGGGACACTGGCGCCATCTACTGGTCGCACCGAGCAACATCAACGTCCGTTCACTGAATAAGCAAAACTAACGTAACAAATGATTACTATTATGACGTATTTATTGTTTCTGCATCTGTGTTTCTGTCAGGCTTTATTTATTGCTGTATTTATCTTTTCTATTTTTTACATCATTATTCATTCTCATGGGAGTGAGGTGATGTGTTAAACACCTATGTTGTTTCTTCATGTGCAGTCTTGGGTTTCACGGACTCTCTGAATGGAGACGTCAAACCTCGGATTCTGTTGATGGGCTTGCGCAGGAGTGGGAAGTCCTCCATCCAGAAGGTGGTGTTTCACAAAATGTCCCCCAGCGAGACCCTGTTTCTGGAGAGCACCAATAAGATCTGCAGGGAAGATGTCTCCAGCAGCTCCTTCGTCAGCTTCCAGATCTGGGACTTCCCCGGCCAGATAGACTTTTTTGATCCCACGTTCGACTACGAAATGATTTTCAGAGGCACCGGAGCCCTTATCTTTGTCATTGACTCACAGGTCAGCTCACAGGGAACGAGTGTACGAGTGCTTCTGTTAAAGGTCCCCTACTCTGCAAAATGCACGGTTTACGCGTTGTGGCGCATTTGTGTGACTCCAGGTTCACGTTTGCACACAGTGTAGGTGTCGTCTCACGGACCGCGAGGCCGTGGTTCTGCTGCGCTGCTCTGTGAGACTGAGCTCCACGTTGTTATCAGAGCGACACCAAGGACACTGTGACATTTACAGACAGCTTATTGTGTTATTTGGCCTGAGAGGCACAGTGGGGGACCTTTAAGTCTGTAATGCTGGCATTGACTGCAGCTCTGCTGAACTCAACTGTCTTTACAAAACAAAACAAAGGAATCGACAGCAGCCGCTGCTCTGTAACACGCGGCCACTAGTGAGTTGTCTCCAGCTGTGGACGCCAGCCAGTCTCTCTCACGCCGATGAAGCTACCTGGACAGAAGACAGACGTCCAGTTGCCAGAAAACTGACCTGGATGACATTTTCCTTTGTATCTTCCTAACAGGACGAGTATGTGGAGGCTCTGAGTAGACTGCATCTCACAGTGACCAGGGCCTACAAAGTGAATCCAGATATCAACTTCGAGGTGTTCATTCACAAAGTGGACGGCCTGTCCGATGACCACAAGATTGAGAAGCAGAGGGACATTCACAAGCGAGCCAACGATGACCTCACAGACGCAGGCCTTGAGCAGATTCACTTGAGGTGGGCTTTCCTGGAGCTCTCAGCGAGTAGAAGGTAGTTTGACCTGCACTTCTACCCGTGTAAGGATCGGGTGCATCTGTTATGAAACGCTGGCAGCCAGTGCTCCACTTAGGTTTTCTTTACGTGATTAATCCTATTTCTCTACAACGTGAGACCAGTGAATGCACAAATCACACAATACCAGTTTAAACAACTCATGTAAAAGTTGCTCATCTAAAGCTGGTAGCTGAGGGCTTAGTGGTCGTTGAAGCAGGTGTGTCGTGATAGTGGACGTAAAAAAGCTGAACGAGCTCTTCTGTTTCTCACGGTGTGTCTCACCCAGATTTTCCCAGTTAGAATCTTAGGGTCCACACAGGAGACTCACGTCCCAAAACATTGCGTTGCATTGTGTTTGTAATGTGGCAAAACGAGAAGAAGTTCAAGGGATGTGACGACGGAGGCTGTCAGGGGTTGTGGTTAGATTTCTGTGGAGCTGCTTGAGTGAGTGCGACGCTGGAGCTCAGGACCGACGGCCGATTGGAAACTCTACATGTGAGACAGACCTGTCCAGGGTGACCCCGCCTCTGGCCCATAGACAGCGGGGACAGGCCGCAGCACAGCGACCCCTACGGGAGGAAGCAGCAGCAGATGAAGGGGCTGGCAAACCCCAGATTATTAGTGACGTGCAGGCTGTTGCTAATGAGGAAGGGATGCGAGTTCGCAGGGACGCTGGCGCAAGGATGCACCATGTCTGCAGCAGGACGCCGCTGATGAACGGAGCCACAAAGACTTGCTGAACGGGGCGGTTGTGAGCAGAATCTACCAGTGTGACAGGTTTGCAGTGGAGCAGCTAAATGATGAATGAGCGGTGTCTTCTGGTGATGGACAGGGCAGCATGGTCCTGCGTTTGTGAATAGCACATGGAAGAGCACTGCTGCATAATTAAAGGACACATTTCAGTCTAGGCAGCTGTGGAGATTAACACGTCTTCCTCTGTTCGTACAGGGAGAGAAGGTTTGTTTGAAGTAGTGGACGTCGCTGCAAATACACATATTACAAATCTCTGTTGTGCAGGAATTGAGATTGCACCTAAAACAATTGAGCCCTAACAAAGACACAGTCCGTCGTCCAGTTTAAAGCATTTCTCTGCTCAAAAAGTCTAAATGTTCGCTGTGTTGAAGCTTGTCCTCACTGTGGTTCTTCTCCTTGGTCTCGGCAGCTTCTATTTAACCAGCATATATGACCACTCCATATTTGAGGCTTTCAGTAAAGTGGTTCAGAAGCTCATCCCACAGCTGCCCACTCTGGAAAACCTGCTCAACATCTTCATCTCTGTGAGTAACGCTGCACCACATGCAGACATTACCTGAAATACGGACCTCGTGCATGTGACTAACTGATTATTCACCAAAGCATGAAGTGAGAAGAACTAAAGCGTTTCCGCTGAGAGAAAGTGCTGGACGTCACGTGGTAAATAAACCGTTCGGGCAACACATCCCTACGTTCTCTGTGGAGCCTTCTGTCCAGGCCCTCAGACAGACCTCAGACAGTTATTCCTGGATTGAGACGTGCACCTTTGTGTGTCATGCTGTCATTTGGTTTGAGTTTAAGTCCTTCCACCCTGCTTTGAGCTTCTTCTCCTGCCCTGCAGTAACTAGTCGCCTGTGTTGATGTTGATGTATGAACTGATTTCAAGCTAGAGACACACGTACAGAAGCACATCATCCATGAGTCAATAGTCTATATGTGTGTGGCTTCAGGCGACGGGAACCTCAGCCACCACAGTCTGTGTGGTCCCCAGGTTCCCAGCACACAGTTCCAGAGTCACCACCACGTTGACCTCGCAGGACTGGCAGCATGGTAGAGTTTGATGATTCAGCATGTAACTATGTGAACTCTGCCTCCACGTGTTGGACACGACACCGACTTTGACTTATTCACAGCAGCTACCGAGCTCCTTGAGCTCCTCCTCATGCGCTGAGGGCAGAATTGTTGGCCGTGTGTGAAGCAGCACCTCAGAAAAGGCTTATGACACATGATCACATGCTTGGCTCTTTGATTATATGGTCTCATCACTGCATTCCCTGCTTTAAAAGTCTCCCTGAAGACGCTGCTGCACCTCAGGCTGCTTCCGTTCATCCTCAGATTCAGGTTTTCAGGTTTTTGCCTTCGGGCTGTGTGTCCTCAGTGGCGTTTGTGGTGCTCTGGGGTGAACGTTGTGTTGTAGGTGATTCGTGTTTGCGCTGCATTGATTGCTGTGGATCCGTCGCCTCTTCCCAGCGTAATTCATCACAGGATGCCACATTCCTGTTTGCCTCCTATGATCAAAATCACAAAGATTCTACAGATACTGAGTTGTCATCCAGGTTATGATGACTGACAGACAGGGAGGCGGGTAGAGCATCAATGACGACAATCTGATTGGACTGAACATTTAAAAGTAACCTGTAACTAATAGACGCATGTAAAAGTCATGTGACTGTTGGAGGTTACGCAGGACATCATCTGCCTGGACCGACCTGCTTCTAGCTCCTGTTCCCTCTGTCTCCAAACAGAACTCGGGTGTGGAGAAGGCCTTCCTGTTCGATGTGGTCAGCAAGATTTCCATCGCAACAGACAGCAGTCCAGTGGACGTCCAGACATATGAGCTGTGCTGTGACATGATTGACGTGGTCATAGACATCTCCTGCATTTACAGGTAAGTCGATGGACTCGAAGCAGTCACGTAACTTTCCCGTCCCGTCGTAGTTTGTGTTATATTTCTTACAAAGGTACAAAGACATTTGAACAAAACAACATATGTAATATAATGTAAAACTCACAGCTTATTCAAACCGTGGAGATTTTTATCCAGCGCTTCCCTACAAGTAGCTGGCAACCTGGAAGGAGGTGGACAACGGAAGGACTGGGGTAGCAGCGCGTTAAGACGGAGACAGGTCACACGAAGCTTTCAGGACTCGGCTCAAAGCACAGAAGCAGCCAGACCAGCGCAGGTCGGTCCTGAGCGTCCTGCTGGACCTTCTGCCCAGGTTCTGGCTGTGTGTGGTCCCCACTAGTCAACATTTGTGGCAGGGGTGTGAGTAACGTAGTTGGCTAAAGATTTGCCCCTTTGATTAGGAGGAAATTATACGTACACATATGTGAAACAGAGCAAAGCCACAGGCTCCGTTGTCTGTTTAATTCTGGACTAACAGAGGTTACTGTTGTAGGTCTGTCAAAGTGTGGTAACAGCTCGGTTAAGCCTACGTGGTCGTGATAATCTGTGTCAAACACTAAACACGTCTATGGTTATTTCACTTGTCTCACATATTATCTGCTTAGTGGTGAAAATGAATGCGTTTCCTAATAATATTACCAAGAGGAGACGTATGCAAACTGAGACGCAATGGACCAAGCACAGAACCCTTTTGTTATTTAGAAGGACACTACGTCCTGTTTACAGGTTCAGTCCTGCCACATACTCACAGAAGCAGCACCTGAGACGACGTCAGGGTCAGTCGAGACGTTTCTAAGTTTTCTCTGATATGATCTGACTTGTTTACTTGCTTCTGTACGTTTCCCAGGTGGGTTGGCAGGTCTGGACAGAGTTTGAGGCGCATCAAACCCTGATTTCCCTCTAGATTCTCACCTAATTATCTGCACTGCACCACTTAACCCTCGCTGGGCCTCCGAGGGTCAAACGACCCCACTGATAACTAAGAGGCGCTCAAAGCTCAAACACACACCAGGGTTGGATCAAACAGCCTTGGTGGCTGTTACATCCAAGCAATGAACACGTGTGGGTCTGTAATGAACAAGTTCATCCACTGTTCATCTGGATGAAGTGTGTTGTGGTTTCGTCCGTCTTTTTGAGCTTAGAGCCTCCTGTTTTCCTTTTGACATCCTCGAAGGCTGCACCAGGTTTAACCTAAAAGACTCGTTCTCTTCCATTTTTCAGTGTGTGTCACTATACACTGGACTCAGGACGCAGCCAACATGTTGCTGTTCCGTCCTCTGCACATGTAGCTGCAGCATAGATTCCCTGCGGCGCCTCTGCCACCTGCTGTCAGTCAAACACAGACGCAGAGATGCCCCTCAAGCAGCTGTCAGTCAAACGCAGACGGCGCTAACGAGGAGCCTACACTGCAAACAGGGAGGAGGAACAGGAGAATATAATAGCTGAACATCTTAGAAAACGATGTTCAGTAGTAACAGCTGGTCTTCATCAGTTCTCGTGTGGAGGTTTCCCTAAAAGCTTTTTCTTACTCATGTTCCGTGTGGTTAGTGCTCTAGGTTATTATAGTCTTATTGTTACAGCTTGGTCCCTGTGTGTAAGCTTGATGTCGCTCGTGTCATCGTGTTTGTTTCAGCCTCGTGCGGCTCCGTGTGTGCGTACCCTGAATTGTTTGCAGACTTCCTTTGTGAAACCGAATATTTTAAGTGGAGATGAAGAACGAACAGCTTGTCCTGTTTTCATCATTTCGCTGTGTCGTCCTGCTCTGTCTGACTTTAAAGCTTAAAGGCTCCTTTCTCTGCCTTCACTTCCAACACATTCTACTACTGGGATCCTGCAGTTGAATAATCAAATCAGAGGTTCGTTGTCTCATCAGTGCAAACTGTCCAGAGCGAGGTGCCGTGTTGAAAGGCCAGGCTGCAGGATGTCTCCATGAGGGGCCTGTTAATGATCGTGTACAGTCGACTGCCGCCATGACCTGTGTGGCTTCAAGCCCTCAGACAGGGGCGTTGCTTAGTATGTAAATGAGACGTGATGCCCCGCCTCCCTGGTCGTCCTGGTAACGTCATGATACTGGGAAGTGCCGCCTGTGTAGAAGTGCAATTGTTATATTGTTATACGCGTCTGTGGTCTAAGATCTGAGACCCTCATAACCAAAGTCGTGTCTCGTCTGTGTTCTCAATACAGTTGGCCACAGCCCTGCTGTCGCGCTCTGACGGTACAGACTAAATAAGAGTCTGGACCGAGTGTGTGACTTGTTCCTAGTCTACGCCGACCAGGGGCAAGAATTCTGAACGGAAGGTTGTGGGACAGGATCGGACTAATTGGTGTGAAGAAAGGAGGACGTGGTCATAGAAATGAACCAGCATAAGCATCTGTAAACGCTCAGTGTTTTACTCCCTGGTGTGTCTTCCTCCAGTCTGGCGGACAGTGAAGCTGGTTTACCCTATGACAAGGAGTCAACGGCCATCATCCACCTGAACAACACTACAGTCATGTACCTGAAAGAAGTCACCAAGTTCCTCGCCATGGTCTGCTTCTTGCGCAAGGAGAGCTTCGAGAGGAAAGGTCAGTCCCGTGCACATTATTAAGGAATGTTGTTTCTCAGTCTCCGTGCTCTGCTTCGGTCGGGGGGGGCTGGTGGATGAAGCCGTCCTTCAGTCTGGTCCTGGCTCGTAGCCTTCGCAGTCTCCTCCCTGATGGCAGCCGACTGAAGAAGCCGTGTGACGGGTGATGGGATCAGCTGCGATGCAGAGAACTTAGAGACGGGTTAATAAATGTCCTGGAGGGAGGAGAGAGACACCAATGACCTTCTCAGCTGCTCTCACTATGCGTTGGAGGGTCTTCCAGCAGGAGGCGCTGCAGGCTCCGTACCACACCGTGATGCAGCTCGTCACGATGCTGGATGGTGCCTCTGTAGAAGGTGACATGATGGGAGGCTCTGGCTCTTCTCAGTTCCCGCTGACAGCGTGTGGTTTGACCGGTGGTGGGGTCTGAACTCATACGAGCGTCGCTTAGAAACCTGTTCCTGTGGGTAATAGTAGATAGACCAGCAGGGGCATGCGTGTGGTCACGTCCACCCGTCCCGTTACTGTTCAAACGCAGTAAGAAATAAGGTTTCTCATACCGAACCACATTAGCTGATTAACTGGCCTGTGACAAATATGGAGCAAAGTTCACAGTCACAAATAATAAACCAAGTGATTGAATAGCTGGACGCCTCTCAGACAACGAACCACCTCTGTCACTTGCTCTGTTCCTCTTCTTCGTCTTGCATTCTTGCAAGATCTTCTGATTTGTGAGTTTTGCAATTTTCTCTTTGCTGATTTGTGGGAACAGCATCTACCTTTTCCAATATACTGAAGTCAGGGGATGTGTGAAGACGCTTCACATACAGTCCTGTGCAAAAGGATGTAGAAACCCTGCATCCACAGAAGATCTGTGGTTGGTTCTCTAGATGTTGACCAACCTACAGCCCAGTTCCTTCAAACACTGTGAACCTAAGATCTGCTGCTGTTTGAAGGCAAAGGCTGGACACAGCAAACACTGATGTGGTTTAGATTCTCTGCTGTTCATTCACTGCATTTGGTTTTTTTATGAACATAAATGTGTAACACTTCCATTTTTGAAAGCTTACTGTGTTTACAGCATTTTTTCACACCTGCCTAAAACTTTTACACAGGACTGTAGATCTGACATTGGCTCATGTTCGTAGATGTTCGTCTTGGCCTAGAGTCATATGTACATTTACAGCATTTTAAGTAAAGTAAGGTTCTGTTTGGAAATTGAAGAAACGCAAGTAGCAGCATTTCTGTGTGGCCTGTGTTGTTGTTGTACAAGAGGGACCTGATACCAAGAGCATTAATTATCACATTCCGCTGTAAAGGGGCCAGACGTTAAGGCATGTTTGAAAGCAGTCAGTGGGCTCTGTGTCCATCAGTGTGTGGTCAATTGGGAGGTTGTTGCATATATTGTAATCGCCAAAGTAATTAACAAAAAGCAAAAGCCAACAGCAGATGCTGGGCCTGTGTTCTAACAGGCTCAGGAACTCCAGCCTGGACAAGGTCTCCAAGGAGCTGGAGACTTATTTATCCAGCAGAAGACGTGATCATCTGCTGTTAACGCACGTTGTGTATTTTGTTGGAAAAAGTCACGCGGTGGTGTTTAGGATGCTGATGAGATGTGGACAGGAGCTTGACAGCTTCCTTGGCGTCCAGTGCAGGTTTGGAGGGATCTCGTCGAAGCTCCTCCCCCTGACTGGGTTCGGCCAAATGGCCCCTGCGCTGATGGACGCCCCGCTGTTCATTACACACAGATGCAGTGCCAACGGCTTGGATTAGATCCGTTGTTCCCTGTCACACCATGTGCATATACGTTTAGTTATAGAAGTTGAGCCATAATTCAAGGAGCCTGACCTTTAAGTTACGGTAGCTCTTCTTTTCTGTCCACTGATTTACTGTCCTGTGACAAATGCAGGTACCACTATCACCACTTGTTTCCTTGGTTCTCTGTGTGGACTCGTTCCCTAGGCCTGTACTGGATGTTATCAATGTGGTCTGTAAGCCGTGGAGGATTCCCCCAGTGGGGCCACAGCTGTGTCTGCAGTGTTTCTTAGCGGTTAAATGCATCCAGGCGTTGGCTGAAGCGTTTTATGAGCGTGGATCCTGACCCCGGCGTAGTCTCCTGTCATCGTGGAGCAGTTCATAATGTGGGAGCTGTGTCATGTGGAAACGTGCAGCTTTTCCCTCGAAACATTTGCTGTTGGCTTCCTTGTGTTGTGGATGCTGCTGCTTTTCCACAGAGACAATCTGCTGAGTCTCTGAGGAAAGTCTGTGAGCAGCCGGTGTTTACAGCCTTGTGTCAAACTGTTCTACTGCCTTCGACTGTTTTAGTCACTCTTTCTGTATTTTGTGCTGCACGTTGTGTTTTGGTGATAGAACCTGAAGGTAGAGCTGTGAAAAAACACAGTATCGTCTCTGTATGTTATAGTTATAATGTTCAGCAAGTTATCATGTTGGTCCTTGAACCTTCAGCTTATTCATTTACAGTTTTTTCCAGCCTTGAATGTGAACCTATCACATTTGTACCATATGAAATAATAATATAATGTATCCAGTATTCACAGCCTCGAGGTGTGTGTGACTCATGCAGTTCACCTCAGTTAGAACCGATTATTTGTTTATTAGATGAGTGTTATTGAAAAGTCTCTGTAGTTTTTTGGCCAAAGCTTTTCCACAAAATCCAAATATTGAGTGAACCAACGACGTCTGTCCTCTCTCTCTGTCCCTCACAGGACTGATTGACTACAACTTCCACTGCTTGAAGAAAGCCATCCAGGAGGTTTTTGACGTTCGTGTGAAGGTCCAGCAGAATCGTAAACTCCTCAGTCAAAGGCGGTGGAGCAGCCTGACGAAGGCGGGGGGAGCGTTCAGCCCTCACTCGTGACTGGACGTGACTGGACGTACTTCAGCTTCACCGTGAACAAAGACTCCGTCCTCAGAGGTTTCATTTGTTCTGCGGCGTCCGGTCGATCCCCTCCATTACACGTTACACATATTACACACACAGACCTCAAAGGGTCGCACTGAAGCAAACCTGGGAGCCTTGAGTCATGGTGTATCCCGTTATAACTTCACAGCATCAACAGCAGGGGATTTGTGTGAGTTGAACAGCTGTTTGGAGAGATTACCCTTGACTAAGTGCGCTAGAGGAAAAAATAGACGCAGGGTATAAAAAGCGTGTGGGGTCTTGTAGTGGGAGCATGTGACACAGAAGTGTGGCCGCGTCGTAAAGCAGGCGAGCGACAGACGCCAAGAACAATTACGTCAATATCAAAGTGCTGTGTAGGACTCGGCTCATGTGATTCTCTGGAACAAATGTGAGCTAACAACTCGTTGGCTGCGACGTTTAGTCCAACGTTTCAGGGACGAGGTCAGCGTTGCTGTGAATATGCTCAGAAGCAAGTGTTGTTTGACGTTTTCAACAAAGCAGCTTCACTCGTCCGATGTGCTGACAGCGACGTATCCGGAGTCAGACAGCACACAATGAAGCTGCTAATCAAACAAGGCCCAGATGTACTGACTGGCAGAAAAGGTACGAATCAAGAATTCATCCTGTTTGCTTTGAGGCCACATGTGGAAAACTGACCACAGGTAAAGACACACACTACATGTACGTAAACTAGGCCACTGCTGATGAATCCATCAGGACAAGAGTAAAACCGGGCGACTAGAGGCCGAGCCCCATCCTACAGAGCCGCATCAGCCCGTCAGCGTCCTCACTGGATGCGTTAGGACACGACGGTTCTGACCGGTCCAAGCATCCTGTGTTCGCTGCTTGTTGTCCTTCTTGCCATTATGATATATAAATAAATATATATTTACTTTACGGTTTGTTGCAACAGCTTAATGTGGGATCAGTTGGGCCTAGTCTAGGTCTTAAACCTGAAGCGCCCTGAGAGCAAATAAAACTGAATTGAAATTCAAACATCAGTTGTGGTGACTAACGTTCGGTTTTGAATCCGTTGCTTTGCCGACTGGTCCACGTACCACCACTGTGTAGCCAGAGGTTGTTGGTGTCACTGCTCTAGACAATCAGCGTTTAACCCACGTCTACACTCTCCCTCGTTTAGTCGTCGTGTCCCATGGAATAAGTCTGAGTCTCCAGCTGATGCAGCTGCTTGTCCTTGGAATGTGGGAAGAAAAAACACACAGACATGAGGTATACACACACACACACACACACACACACCTGCTAAAAACGAACCAACACTAAAAACGTTGGTGTGGCCACAAACTACACGAGACTCCTGAGCTTCAGTACAAACAACAGACGCACACGGAGGCAGAGGCACAAAACGATTCCGCTAATTGAAAAGGGATCAGGACGGACCAAATGGGAAGTGGTGTTTTCAAAATAAAGGTGTAGTCAGTAAAGTTACCCAAGCCCAGGTTTGAAAGCCACAACTCCTGGCTGTGCTGCACATTCATCCCTTAAATTACAGATGGTGAACCTTAAACACGTTTGTCTACTACCTCAGCGGTTCATTTCTGACATCGTATCAGTCGCCTCATTATCATGCGATATTTCTAAATTCGCCGCTGCCACCTGATGGTGTGTGTGCACATGTGCCGTCATGCCTCCTCTGTGACAGGTCAACCGCGGGTTGCGTAACAGCTGCTGGTGGCTGTCGGCTGCGCTACAGTGTGTTACATAAGACAATTTGATGTCCAGAGTTATAATCCGGCCGATGCTGGCTGAGCACTCCCCATCTGGGATTTCCATCCCGTCCTTGTCCTGAGCTCAGCGTGTGTCTCCCTGAGCTGTTTCGTGCAGACGCTGCTCCTCGTAGAGATGGGTCAGAACATCCCTTTTGACCAAGATCCCAGTTTCAAGAACCTGAGGAAGCTCGTTTCTCAGCTAGATTTAGTTCTTAGTCCAGGCATCAGCAGAAGCTCGAGCATCTCAGTGAGAAATGGGCTGAACTGCAACATTTGCATCAGTTATGGAAGTTGTGATTCCATTACTTTTGTGCTTGTGTAGAGCGTCTGGACTCGTGGTGTTTTAAAGTGACTTCTCTGCTTGGACTTAACTACAGTGTTCACGCTACCAACCCACAGCAACACGACAAGTGTTTTACTGCATAGAATGAATGAAATTCGCTGCAGAATTTAAATGAACAGAGTTAAGTAAAAGTCTCAAGACATTATGGAAACATTACTTTAACTCCTACACCATAACAGATCATTAAAACATCTGGCAACACTATTTACACTAAGTAGGGACTGATGAGGCGAATGGAGAAGATGGATCAACGCCGTTAAGAGTTCAAACAGACCATCTGTTCCGTGGGACCGACTCATATCTACATATCGTTTAGCTGCTTTGTTCCGTCTCAGCTGCTGAGGCTCTTTGACATGTTCCCTACTACACACTGCAGGTTCACGTCCAGCATAGTCCGTCACGGCACACGTCTGCTCTGAGCTGTGCTCCGTCGCTATCACCTCCGTCCATCCACGTCTCCAATATTAAGAAACTATTTACTGCCATTGTGTTGAAATGCTCTTTCAGCGAGTGACGTTTCAGACAGTCCGTCATCTTCAGGGGTCACGGGGAGCCGCAGCCCGTCCCAGCTGTCATTTGGCAGCAGGCGGGTTCGCCACAGGTCGCCGGCACATCACAGACCACACAGACGAACAGAACCGCTCACAGGCTCCGGTTCAGCTGAATGTGTGTCTCAGACTGTGGGAGGCAGCCAGAGCACAAAACCCAGGCGCATCAATCCAGCCCTTCCTCACAGGCCCTGAACGCAGCTATTAATACGAACAATGTGACCCTTCAGTGTTCAGCAGGATGGAAACAGTGTCAGTTCGGTGTCAAAGTAAACAGATAAAGCTCAGTAAACACGAATGCTGCTTTCTGCAGGGCGTCTCTGATCTCAGAGATGAATGACCACCAGCGTCGTGAAGACTTCGCTCCAGCCGCGCACACGCGTGTCAGCAGCAGCTAAGTGAACTCACCAGGGTGTTTAGGTGCTGACGGAAAGGTTGAAGGTGTTTTGAAGCTCTGCATCCTGACCTTTATTCAGGACACAGGGTGCGTCACATGACTGATGCAGGTACGGCTTAGTGCAGCATTCGATACCATAGATCACAACATTCAGTTAAAGTCTGTGAACCCATTTCATGGATTTCTGCATAAATTGGTCATAAATAATCTTCATCTAAGTCTCAACAATAGAAAAACACAGTCTGCTTAAACTGACGCTGCACAAACATCCTATGGTTTCATGTGTTTATTGGACATAACGTGAACGTTCTCAGAGCAGGTGGTAAAGTATGTGAAGCTTTGGCCTTAATAACCGGTCGAGCCTCAGAACATTTATGACCAATACCTTTTACTCGCTAGGTGTGTGTGTTATTGCTGATTACACATTTACACCACTCAGATATACTCAGCATCTATTTTCATGTTTGCCTATTATGTAAAGGGAAAAAAGTAGCAACTGCATTGTACGAAATTATATAACAGCATAAAACAGGGTAGAACCAGGGGATTAGAGTATAATGCTCCAAACTTCAGTCGTCTTGAGTGAGTGAGGGAATTCTCAGTTGTGTTTACACAGTTGTGCTCGTGTCGTAGAGGCCAGGGCCGCCCGTCTGGATTAGGACGGGAACAACCCTCTGATGTATTTGGAGCCTGGATTGGGGCACATCTGGATGAAGTCTGCATTAGCAGCAGAGCTGCAGGCACCTCATGGACAAGCTGTTCGCATCCTACTAAGCCCATCGTATCAGTGACAGACACGTCGGATGCTCAGTGCTGTTGCGTTTTATTCTAAATGTGCGTCACACGTATTTCAGGACGCTCATTGTTTTGACTGAGTGGAAACAATTATTATTATGAGGTTTAAGTTGTGATAATCAGTAGCTGTGGACGTGCAGTTAGCGTTCAGTGATGGTCATGGACTTATTCTCCTCTTTACACACCATCCGAGGCCAGACGACGCTTTTTACACTACACGTCACGGTTTAATTTAAGTCACGCAGGGCTTCTTGTGGCTCTTTGTTCCTGATGCCTTGCTTGGAACCGTGGCCCAAGGTGGAATCTACTCATGATTGATGTGTTTATTTTTACTGTGGTCCACTGTGAATCTGGGACGTCAGGTTGAGTAGAGAAGGAGACGGGGAGAAGCAAATACAGAGCGAGATGCAGACCTAAAGATAGTCAAGTCAAAATAAAGGAAACATATGTGTGCGCTGGGTTTGGTGTTTCTAGTAGCTGCTGATGTCTGGAGCTGCATCTGGAGCATCCACACTTTAAATCTTACATAAGCAATGTGAGCTTTGCTTGATTGGAAGTGGATTCTGCTCGTAAACGTTCGAAACCGCACAACGCAGGCTGGAATTCCACTCGATGTCATCTCATCAGATGCGCGTCCTGGTGAAGAGGGCAGCCGAGCTGTCAGACTGTGGAAACGGGAGCTTGCACAGACTCCTCAGCCTCTGGCTTCACGCAGGAAGAGGCAGCTTCTCTCAGGACCAGCGATGTCAATGAGATTCGCCCTGAATGAATCACGGCAGAAACACCTTCCAGAGGAGTCCCACCAGAAAGTCCATGGATTATTAAATGAGCCTTAAATAAACTCTAAAGTCGTGAGCTAAGCTGCTGCAAACATTTTCTAATATCTGCAACAAATCATACACGTGTTGTCTCGTCACAACTCGCTTCTAACAGTGAGCGAATTCTCAGCATCAGAAGGTTTTAAACCCCTTTAAAAATATATTAAAATAATTATGATTAATATGAACTAGTTACAGTGAAACTGTTTTTGGTCAAGTAAGTAAATTATTTCTACATTTCCAGTCTACAAACTCTGAAAGCTTATTACGTAAAGGTTGCCCAGAACACACCACAGCACTGGAGAGCTTTTAATTCAGACGGTGCTCGTTACGTCATCTTAAGCAGCTGTGCTTCAGAGTCGGGTCCTGTTCTGTGCGTAGCTGTGATGTTTTCAGCAAATCCCAGGACGTGGAGTGAAGTAGTGGAGGCTTCATTCATTAATCCATCCACGGTGCATCTAACAGATGCTGGCGTTTGGCTCTGCTCGGCTCCTAACAGTTACATTGGTCTTCTTCAGGTGAAAGCGCTCAGAGGCCCGTCCGGCCTTTGACTCGCCTCCAGGTTCGGCGCTTCCTCGTGTGGAGGCTCCAGACGTGGGCGTCACGCAACGTGCCCACAGGGCCACAGCTGGAGGAGAGGCCGGAGACTGGCAGCTGCTTTGTAAGTGAACGCAGCCTCTCCCAGCTTGGCTTTAGACTCTTAAGCTGCGTCCCACTTACTAATCCTGCATTCTGCCTAAAAGCAGGGGTTGGGTCTGCAAAGTCCCCGGAGATGTGATAAAGAAATGTCAAGAATGACGGAGACGCGTTGTTGGACAGCAGGCCAGAAAGCGAGGACGTGACTGCAGCTGGACAGTCTCCAGCCTCACGTCTTCATCTAATCGTCATGTCATGAATCGCTTCCTTTTCTTATCTTGTTCTTTCTTGTTGGCCTGAGCCTTTGTGGACTTTGGCTGCGTTCGCCTCCAGTGTCTGGAAACAGTCCTGTCACTCACGCTCCGTGGCCACGCCCCTTCTCCTGGTTCATCATGGATAACCGCACACACCTGCACACGTGTGAGATCTGTCCTCTGTTCTAACGTCGTGATGCTTCATACTCTGCGTTGGCTGTTCAGCTTTGCTCAGCTTCATTGTATTATGTTCTGTCCTGGGTCTGTGCTTAGTAAGCAGCTAGTTCTAAGTTACTTCTGTAACATGGAGCCTCATTAACTTCATATTCACCCAGTTTCTCTGCTGGTCCATCCATCTACAGCGTGAGGCTGGACGGGTCGACGGAACCAACTCGCTGGGTTCTACTTTTCAAGTTGCATCCACTCAGACCTGGCAGCGTTCGTGATGACACCCTGAGCTGGTGATTATCTGTGAGGCAGAACGCAACACGTGCAGCTTAATGACACTTCAGTCAGACTCTGTATCAACGCTAATTACATACTTGGTGATTATTTGAACGACAGCCACTAATCCTGTTGTCTCTGGATGCTGTAGATACGGTTGGACTCCTGTTTGATGGCAGCGCATGAATTACAGTCCCTCCGCTTGGGAGCATCATCACCGTGTTATTGTGCGTGGAAGGATAAATCCTGTAATGATGGCAAATAGCTGTGTAATTAGGAAGATGAGCTACTGGAGACATTTCAGCACATGCTCGGGTCTCGCTTCAGTCTTTGAGGAGTGTGTGTTACGCTGATGTACGGTATCAGAGAAAAGCAGGCTGTGAACACTGTTCTGGTCACAGCAGGCGCCGTTCGCTCTTTAAACTGATGCCGTTCCTCCGTCACTGCTCTGATTAATCGGTGAAAACTTAGCACCAAGGACCATGTGTTCTCCCTCTTCCTCAACCTTAACAGTAGCTTTGTTTGTTAAACAGCTGGAACAGCATGTGATCATTATCCTGACTTGTCCTGTCTGGGGTTGAGGGACGCTGGACGCTGGACAGGACGTCAGTCCGTCACGGACGGCAGCACAACTAACTAGAAGAGGTAGAACACGCGGCAGAGTCAGAGTCCGTGTGAACGAACGAGCGTAAAACCTTTAAAATGAGATGTTCATGACACACGTTGTTAATGACTTGACACATTGGCCATACGCAACTTTTTGCTGTCAGTAATGTTAATATTGGACAACAGAATATTTAAAGCAAACACAAGCAGGTAAAGTGAATTTTATTCTCTCGATAACAGCGACTGTCACTTCATTCTCCAGCCGACTTCATCTCTCCCTTCTCCAGAGAGCAGCTTCCCAGCGATCCCCACACTCTGAGAGGAAGAACAAGCTTTCGGTCAACCATTAGTCCGTCTCCATCCTTCGTGCTGTGATGGCCGTAGAGCAGCTGTGTAGTTAAGTTAAGCATTGTTACATCACTGCTTTTGATGCTGTTGTATTTAATCGGGTAGTTGCTATTAGAGACAGGTATCACAGATAATTACCCATAATTCATAACCTTAAACGAAGGCCTGTCCTTCGCTGTGACAGCCATTAACTGTGCTTCTGTGATGCTCTTTGTTTCATACAGCTGCCTCCGTAACCCAGTCGGTCCCGACCGGCCTCCTCCTCTGAGAGCTGTGTTCAGGCCTGGAGCTCCGCCGCCGTGCGGACAGCAGAGCGCTTTGACTAAAGCCTGCACGCGTCACAGCTGGAGGTCACCTCAGTGGAAGCTGCAAGCGACGCGACATCATTCGTGGGGTTTGATGTGATGAACCACCTCCTGTTTTACCCGCCGTCCTCCTTCGTCCTTCCTAGAGAACAGCCAGCTGAATACCTGGCGTCCACTGGGTGAAAGGCAGCCAAACAAACCTTCGCTGCATGTTTCATTAGGAAAACGTCTAAAACAGTTAAAACACACTTTAGAGATTCACAACGACTTCACAGTGTTTTATACGAACTGTGTGGAGGTTGGGGATTAAATGGTTTAGTGGGGCCATTGTGAAACCTACGTGCTGGCGAAGGAACATTATCATATTCATTATGGTGACTGAATGCGACTGATCTTCACAAAGCCCAGGTCTGACTGGAAATCATTTATTAATATGCTATGAACTTAAGACGCTGGCTGTGAACGGCTGTGTGTCGGTTTTTCCACGGGTGCGTTTAATGAGAACATGAAGGAGATGAATAGTAGTAAGATACGGTTTAGCTTTGAGCAGCGCTTAACTGAAATCTGACATCAGATGTGTTTTACTTCTGCGTGAAGACGGAACAGAACGATTAACGCTGTAGTTTTACACTAAATCTGCTGTGATGTTGCCACATTGCACCGAGCCGTAACGAGAGGTAAAGAATATTGGACCTGCTCGTCTCAGTGGCTTAAGCCCTCTGAACGAGCAGTTTTCAGGGGGTGGGGCTTAGTATGTAAATGAGACGTGATCCTTCACTTTGCTCAGTTCTGTAATATTTTCAGTAAAAATGTGGGTCGTGTTTGCGTTTTGTGGATTTGTTGCAGCATTTGACCGCTTCCTGCTGCATAGACGTCTCCTCCAAAAGTCCAAAACCACTTCAGGCCAACACAACAAGCTGCAGCGTGGGTCGCACAGGTCACGGTATTCATGGACCTCAGCAGTCAGCTCTGCTTGTCCTCCGTGGCAGCTACAACACCAGAGGAGAAGAGGTTATCACACTACACCTCGCAATTTCACGGTACAGCACCCTCAGTGTGTTTGTGAATCCAGGAGGTAAATGTGCCGGCGTCCTGCCCCACACGACGGCGCCCGGCAGCCATGACGACAGAAACAGTCTGAGCATCGAAGTTCTGCAGAGTCAAAACGACCTGGACTCCATGTGCGTCGCAGTGTGAAGTCAGCTGGACAGATGAACAAGATGCAGCTGCCGACCCACAATGAAACACTCGTCACAACTCATATTTTAGGGTGATTTAATATTAAGACACAGCGTGAAGCTAAATGTTGGACAGGTGAATAGCTGGAATGGCATGAATGTGCCCTTTTATTCAGCCCTTCGGCCGCAATTGCTCATTTTCCAGCGAACGCTTCGTTCTGCTCGGTCGCGTCAGATGGAGACTTGGCCCGTGGACCTGCTCTCATCCAGGGAGCCTCCCCACAGCTCGCGGTCAGGCTGGTTGCCAGGTGCGTAATGGACAGACTCCGGGCTCATGGCTGCTGCTTCTGGAGCTGCTCATCGCTCAGTAATTCAGTACAGACACCGTCCACAGACAACACTGCTCAGATGAAAGGAGCCACGGTAGCGTTGAGCCTATCGACCAGGGGTGGACCACCAGGCTGGGCCCAGGTGTCGGCCTGTCCATCCTGCCTGACCGGTCTGGACACGGAACAAGCAGCTGGTGGCTCCAGGACGCGCCACGCGTCCCCAAACGCAGCAGCAGGACGCAACTAATTACTGAGTAACTCGGTCCGCGCGCCCCCTACCGGTCGCCACGAAACGTCAGCGTTAGATGTTATCGGTTATTTGACTGACTGAGTGAAAATAGCGAAACGTGCCTTATTCCGGGAATAATCTGCCTACGTGTGTCACGCCAGGCTGCAAATAATCCCTGTGTGCGCGCGCGTGTTTATTTTCCCTCGGAGCATGTAGGATACAGATGTTCTCTCTCTCTCTCTCTCTCTCTCTCTCCGTCTCGTGAGCTGATAAGTGCAGACAGCGTAGAGCATCGCGCGCGCAAACGTTTCTCTCCGACAGGCTCGCGCGGCACAGAGCGCGAGGCGATGACCGAGGACGCGTCCGCCCTGAGCAGAGAGCCGCGCTCCGCCGGCTGAGCTGCTGGAATGAGACGAGAAGGGCTTCGCAGTCAGTCACCTGTGGATCCAGCGAGATGCCTGATCTGACCGAGGCGCTGCTCCTGCTGCTCCTGCTGCTCTGCCTGCTCGGCTCCGGCGAAAGCCGCAGACACGGGCACCGGGTGCGGAGATGGACCGGCACCGCCGACAGCGACAAGCACGGCACGTAAGTGTGTGAGCAGAACCCGCTGTGGTCCCGGAATTAGCCCGGTGCTGCTAGTATGGTTGAATGGAACGACGCTAATACATCACTGTGAACCACAATGTGCTACCAAGTCTGCCGCCGAGTTTCTGAGAACCACGCAGGCTTTAGCATCCAGCAGCCAGAGAGCAGCATGTGCAGCACACGGAGCACGGAGCTCCTGGAGCTGGAGCTGCTGAAGGTCCAGTTAAGGTTGAAGCCCCTGGAGCTGGTGAAGGTCCAGTTAAGGTTGAAGCTCCTGGAGCTGGTGAAGGTCCAGTTAAGGTTGAAGCTCCTGGAACTGGTGAAGGTCCAGTTAAGGTTGAAGCTCCTGGAACTGGTGAAGGTCCAGTTAAGGTTGAAGCTCCTGGAGCTGCTGAAGGTCCAGTTAAGGTTGAAGCCCCTGGAGCTGGTGACGGTCCAGTTAAGGTTGAAGCTCCTGGAGCTGGTGAAGGTCCAGTTAAGTTGAAGCTCCTGGAGCTGGTGAAGCTCTAGTTAAGGTTGAAGCTCCTGGAGCTGGTGAAGCTCTAGTTAAGGTTGAAGCTCCTGGAGCTGGTGAAGGTCCAGTTAAGGTTGAAGCTCCTGGAGCTGGTGAAGGTCCAGTTAAGGTTGAAGCTCCTGGAGCTGGTGAAGGTCCAGTTAAGGTTGAAGCTCCTGGAGCTGGTGAAGGTCCAGTTAAGGTTGAAGCTCCTGGAACTGGTGAAGGTCCAGTTAAGTTGAAGCTCCTGGAGCTGGTGAAGGTCCAGTTAAGTTGAAGCTCCTGGAGCTGGTGAAGGTCCAGTTAAGTTGAAGCTCCTGGAGCTGGTGAAGGTCCAGTTAAGTTGATGCTCCTGGAGCTGGTGAAGGTCCAGTTAAGTTGATGCTCCTGGAGCTGGTGAAGGTCCAGTTAAGGTTGAAGCTCCTGGAGCTGGTGAAGCTCTAGTTAAGGTTGAAGCTCCTGGAGCTGGTGAAGGTCCAGTTAAGTTGAAGCTCCTGGAGCTGGTGAAGGTCCAGTTAAGTTGATGCTCCTGGAGCTGGTGAAGGTCCAGTTAAGGTTGAAGCTCCTGGAGCCAGTGAAGCTCTAGTTAAGGTTGAAGCTCCTGGAGCCAGTGAAGCTCTAGTTAAGGTTGAAGCTCCTGGAGCTGGTGAAGGTCCAGTTAAGTTGATGCTCCTGGAGCTGATGAAGGTCCAGATAAGTTGATGCTCCTGGAGCTGGTGAAGCTCCAGTTAAGGTTGAAGCTCCTGGAGCTGGTGAAGGTCCAGTTAAGTTGAAGCTCCTGGAGCTGGTGAAGGTCCAGTTAAGTTGAAGCTCCTGGAGCTGGTGAAGGTCCAGTTAAGTTGAAGCTCCTGGAGCTGGTGAAGGTCCAGTTAAGTTGATGCTCCTGGAGCTGGTGAAGGTCCAGTTAAGTTGATGCTCCTGGAGCTGGTGAAGGTCCAGTTAAGTTGATGCTCCTGGAGCCGGTGAAGGTCCAGTTAAGGTTGAAGCTCCTGGAGCCAGTGAAGCTCTAGTTAAGGTTGAAGCTCCTGGTGCTGGTGAAGGTCCAGTTAAGTTGATGCTCCTGGAGCTGGTGAAGGTCCAGTTAAGTTGAAGCTCCTGGAGCTGATGAAGGTCCAGTTAAGTTGATGCTCCTGGAGCTGGTGAAGGTCCAGTTAAGTTGATGCTCCTGGAGCTGGTGAAGGTCCAGTTAAGTTGAAGCTCCTGGAGCTGGTGAAGGTCCAGTTAAGTTGATGCTCCTGGAGCTGGTGAAGGTCCAGTTAAGGTTGAAGCTCCTGGAGCTGGTGAAGGTCCAATTAAGGTTGAAGCCCCTGGAGCTGGTGAAGGTCCAGTTAAGTTGATGCTCCTGGAGCTGGTGAAGCTCCAGTTAAGGTTGAAGCTCCTGGAGCTGGTGAAGGTCCAGTTAAGTTGATGCTCCTGGAGCTGGTGAAGCTCCAGTTAAGTTGAAGCTCCTGGAGCTGGTGAAGGTCCAGTTAAGTTGAAGCTCCTGGAGCTGGTGAAGGTCCAGTTAAGGTTGAATCTCCTGGAGCCGGTGAAGCTCTAGTTAAGGTTGATGCTCCTGGAGCTGGTGAAGGTCCAGTTAAGTTGATGCTCCTGGAGCTGGTGAAGCTCCAGTTAAGGTTGAAGCTCCTGGAGCTGGTGAAGGTCCAGTTAAGTTGAAGCTCCTGGAGCTGGTGAAGGTCCAGTTAAGTTGAAGCTCCTGGAGCTGGTGAAGGTCCAGTTAAGTTGAAGCTCCTGGAGCTGGTGAAGGTCCAGTTAAGTTGATGCTCCTGGAGCTGGTGAAGGTCCAGTTAAGTTGATGCTCCTGGAGCTGGTGAAGGTCCAGTTAAGGTTGAAGCTCCTGGAGCCAGTGAAGCTCTAGTTAAGGTTGAAGCTCCTGGTGCTGGTGAAGGTCCAGTTAAGTTGATGCTCCTGGAGCTGGTGAAGGTCCAGTTAAGTTGAAGCTCCTGGAGCTGATGAAGGTCCAGTTAAGTTGATGCTCCTGGAGCTGGTGAAGCTCCAGTTAAGTTGAAGCTCCTGGAGCTGGTGAAGGTCCAGTTAAGTTGATGCTCCTGGAGCTGGTGAAGGTCCAGTTAAGTTGATGCTCCTGGAGCTGGTGAAGGTCCAGTTAAGTTGAAGCTCCTGGAGCTGGTGAAGGTCCAGTTAAGTTGAAGCTCCTGGAGCTGGTGAAGGTCCAGTTAAGTTGATGCTACTGGAGCTGGTGACGGTCCAGTTAAGGTTGAAGCTCCTGGAGCTGGTGAAGGTCCAATTAAGGTTGAAGCCCCTGGAGCTGGTGAAGGTCCAGTTAAGTTGATGCTCCTGGAGCTGGTGAAGCTCCAGTTAAGGTTGAATCTCCTGGAGCCGGTGAAGCTCTAGTTAAGGTTGAAGCTCCTGGAGCTGATGAAGGTCCAGTTAAGGTTGAAGCTCCTGGAGCTGGAGCTGGTGAAAATGAGCAGCTCCCCGTGGGGCGTGTGGGGAACAGGCTGCAGGTGTTAGTGCTCCAGACAAGCAGCTGTGTGAAAAGCTAAGTTCAGTGGACTCATCGGTCCAGGCTCTAGATGTGGGTCAGAGTGTGGGGACTCGCACATTTCTGAACCTCAACGCAGACTTTTGAACTGAACTGTTGAGCGAGAGGCTGGAGAAGCACGAGTTCATGCTGCGTCTGTTGTCGTGTGGCCTGAGGGCGTCAGTCTCAGCTGACCACCTTCTCATTCACTGTCTCCTCCAGCTCCTTATCAAAGAAGCCTCCAGATGTCACCAAGTCTCGCAAAATGAAGACAGAGCATCTGCTCAAAGTAGATGATCATGACTTCACCATGAGGCCAGCGTTTGGAGGTAGGTGTGCTCTGCTCTGGTTCATTTCAGTGTGTGCACAGTTTTGTTATTATGCCTACCTTCACCTAATTAGTAAGCAGAGTCCAGCTGCGTGTCACTTAATTTCAGTAAAAACAGCTGTGAGGCCTCAGAGGTTTGTTACAGAACACGGACATATAAAGACGATGTGTCCTGCTTACTTTATTTACTAGCCGCTGATGCTAACACTCTAAGGTATTTAGACTTGGGCGACTCTCTCGCCGCCTTGTTCGTCTTCTAAGCTCTATTTCCATGGCGCCAGTCGACGTAGCTCGAGGCCTGTGGTGCCGCTCCTCCCTCCCTGCTGCTCTTTGGCCTTTTGTGAGCTCTTGGCCTGGTGGTTCTGCTCGATCTGCTTCCATCGGGCGGGTTTGAGTTGCATGAAGATGACATCTGTTGTTTTTCACTCAGACCTGGTGTAATGTGGAGTAAAATGAGCAGATGATCCCTGAGGAGAATCCATTTTTCACAAATTAGAAACTATCACTGAATTATGACATGCAGCTTTGATTCATTTATGATTTGTCGTTTGTGTCTTATTGTGTTGTCTGTCTCATTAAATCCCAATAAAATCCACTGACATTTGTGGATGCGATGTGACTGTGAATGAATCTCTCACTTTACTGGCTAAGAACGTTTGCTCATGTCCTGCTGACCTTGGTCTCTGAACACACACTCGCCACTCAGCATCACGCTGCTGAATGAGGAAGTGAGTGTTCAGAGCACTGCACCTGAGTGGGTTGAGGGTTGATCAGATTGGTTTCCTCACTGTGTAGAAGCATGTAAACGTTTAGTGCCCGAACCATTTCCACACCACTATGACGTCACTGCTCCCTCATACGTAACAGACGCTGCAGAGAAAACATCACTTCCAGGTAGAATCACCTTCACTAAGGTTTGCTTTATCCAATTCAATTCAGCTCTATTTGTAAAGCGCCAACTCAAAGTTATCTCAATGCGCTTTACACGGTTTACACATCTAAACCCAACAACAGTTTACGTTCTTAACTATAATTACATTTTAATAGCAACAGTGGAAAAACTCTAGAGAGGAAGAAACCTCCAGCAGACCCAGGATCAGTGGGAGAACATCTGCCTTGACCGGTTGGGGTGAAGGGACAGAGAAGAGAGAAAAGAACAACAACAACAACAACAACAACAACAACAGACTCAGGATGGTTGGACCAACAGCTGAACACTGAGACACACGACTCTGAGTCTGACGATACCTGGAGATGAGAATAGAGAGAGACAGAAAGAGAGAAACACAACTAGGAGAGAACAGAGACAAAGTTAGTCACATGTGGAAATGGAGGCATGTTAGTGGATGGAATAGATAGAAAACCAGAGGAGCTCAGTGAATGAAGGAGGTTCCAGCATCTAAGCCTGTAGCAGCTGAACTAAGAGATGGATCAGAGAAACCAGAACCATCTGGAACCATCAGCTTTGTCAGAAAGGAAGGTTTCAGCCTAGTTTTAAAGCAGAGAGGGCGTCTGCTGCTAGAACCTGAACTGGAAGCTGGTTCCACATAGAGGAGCTTGGAGCTAAAGGCTCTGCCTCCCGTTCTACAGGTAGAAACTCTAGAACCACCAGCAGACCAGCTCTGAGAAGCAAGGTTCTGTTGGAGCAGAAGGAGCCATGAGGTCTAAGACAAGATGGAGCTTTATTATGAAGAGCAGGACAGAGAAGCTGATGTAGGAGAAATGTGACGTCTCTTCCTGAGTCCAGTCAGACTCTGCTGCAGCATTTGAATTAACTGGAGGCTTTTAAAGAGTCACTGGTTCAAACTATGAGCAGGAATGTAAAGGAGAGAACTTGGTCAAAGATGACACCAAGGTTCCTACAGTAGAACCATGAACAAACTGGAATCTGTTCAACAGATGAGACTTAAACCATCCAGTGCTTTGCCTTTAATCCAACTATGTTCCAGTCTCTGCAATAGAATCTTGTGATCTATCGTATCAAATGCTGAACTAAGATCTAACAGGACAAGGACAGAAACTAGTCCATTGTCTGAAGCTGTGAGTCATTAGTGACTAATCAGAGCTGGTTCTGTCTGTGATGGATCTGAATCCTGATGGAAATATTCATCCAGGTTATTTC
This sequence comes from Macropodus opercularis, assembly GCA_030770545.1. Classification (NCBI taxonomy): domain Eukaryota; kingdom Metazoa; phylum Chordata; class Actinopteri; order Anabantiformes; family Osphronemidae; genus Macropodus; species Macropodus opercularis. Next base: position 16,769,474 of record JAUCMP010000026.1, read on the forward strand.
TACGCAGGTGGTCTCATAGTTGTTTAGCTACAGTTTGTTCAAGAACTTTAGAAATAAAGGGCAGATTAGATGTTGGCCTATAGTTTAGTTCTCTAGGGTCAGAGTAGGTTTATTCAGTAAAGGTTTGACCACAGCAACATTAAAGCCTGTGGTACGTAGCCTGTTAGCAGAGACTGGTTGGTTTGATTTAATGTGGACGTGCTGATTAATGGAAAAACTTCTTTGAGTCTAGTTGGGATTGAGTCTAAGAGACAAGTAGCTGATTTAGCAGAGTTAATTATTGAAGTTAACTCAGTCTGAGCAGTTTAAGACAGAGTTTAACCAGCAGATCTAAGGCTGTTGGATCTGCAGATCGGTTTATGACTTTTGTTGACAGATTCTGATAAATCTTTTCTCTAATGGTTGTGATTCTATTAGTAAAGAAATTCATAAAGTCGTTGCTGCTGGGGCAACCTGGGGTGGTTTTGATTTTCCTCAGTTAATGATGACTAATCTGTGGTTCTGTGGGGTTGAATGAGTAATTTGTTAACATTTATTTATGTGGAAACCTTCTGACTATTTGACCTTGTGTTGGATGTGAAGCCTAGAATTACAACCCACATCCGTAAGCGGGGGGACTATGAGTCCTAAAAGTGTCACTGGTCCCCCTCAAGCTTGAAAAACCAATTGCATGTCAGCACTTCTGTCTGCTGTTATGCCTCAGAACTGATTGGGCCTCTTTGATGTGGTAGCAGTGAAGCCGCCATCGCTCTTCCGGAAGCGTCTCTAGCCTACACCCTGCTTGGGCCTGTGTCGAAAACTCATCTCTAACTCTAGCTGTTAAAGCGAATATCTCTTGAGCTTAACAAAGGTTGTTTCCCCAAGTTATAAAGCGTTTAAAGCAACTCCATGTGTGATCTAAAGGCCACAGTTTACAAGCTGTTTTACTCTTTTGTTCAAGGCCTGAGTGAAATCTAAAGATCGTAGCGTTTCATCACGGGGATGTGTCACAGAATGGCTCTGGGCGAGGTCTGTGTGGATACGCTCAGTGCGAGTCTCTTTGGCTTCGCTTGAACAATCAGATGAAACTTGTAGAATCTGTGCAAAACTCAACTGAGCTTTCATGACAATATTTCATACTAAAACATGTCTGTGCTATGAAATAAGATGGGAAAGGAATGTTTTCCTCTTCAACTCAGCCTCTTTCTCTGGTGTTGTACCTTGATGGGAGTAGAAGACGAAGCCGCGTTTCCCCATTAGCGTGATTGTTACTTTGGAGTAAAGCAGAGCGTGAAGTAGCAGGAGGTCATAGTGGAAACGGGACTAAAAATAGCCTGAGTAGAGGCAAAGTCCCAGGAGACGCCACACGAAGCAAAGCTGCTTTATTTATACAGCACATTTCATACACAGCAGTAATTTAAAGCGCTTCACTGAGGCAAAGAAAGAGAAACATGAAAATAAAAGATGTTCAAACAGTGGCTACAGCTGTTGGTTCCGTTTGTTCCAGAACCTAAAAGCAGCTTCACCCTGTTTGGTTCTGACCCAAGGTTCAAATGCCCAAGGATCCAAGCTAGACTGCCGGGCTCAGTTCTCCAGGTTCTGAGTGTTCTGGATGAGCTGAGAAGAACTTGAGTCACTTGAGTTTTAGTCTTCATGGTTCACAGTAACAGTGGGATCATGTAAATAACATTTTAACAGCGACTGAGACACATCAAACAAAACACATGGATGAAGCTCCTGAAACAACAGCAGCACCTCATTTCTCCCATCGCTTCTCTCTCCACTGTACCGGTAGCACTACGCGCACTACAGTTGTGAACATGTGGATTTGGTCTTGCAGAGGCTGTAATGGCAGCGTTCCTGCTTTAATCCTTGGTAAAACAGACCATTAAGCTTGTTGTTAATCCGAGTAGAAGGGAAGAGAGAGAAACCTCGTTACAGGTGACGATGTGCTGTGGATTTACCCGGGACAAAGTCAGAGGTGGGTCTGTCCTTTCATACACGATGCCGTCCAATCAGGACAAGGCTCCATTCAACCAATGCAATTTTGTTAATTAGTCAAGGTTGTGGGTTTATGGTTGTGGTTTATGGTTTATGGTTTATGGTTGTGGTTTATGGTTTATGGTTTATGGTTGTGGTTTATGGTTTATGGTTTATGGTTTATGGTTGTGGTTTATGGTTTATGGTTGTGGTTTATGGTTTATGGTTGTGGTTTATGGTTTATGGTTGTGGTTTATGGTTTATGGTTTATGGTTTATGGTTGTGGTTTATGGTTTATGGTTGTGGTTTATGGTTTATGGTTTATGGTTGTGGTTTATGGTTTATGGTTGTGGTTTATGGTTGTGGTTTATGGTTTATGGTTTATGGTTGTGGTTTATGGTTTATGGTTGTGGTTTATGGGTTTATGGTTGTGGTTTATGGTTTATGGTTGTGGTTTATGGTTGTGGTTTATGGTTTATGGTTTATGGTTTATGGTTTATGGTTTATGGTTGTGGTTTATGGTTTATGGTTGTGGTTTATGGTTGTGGTTTATGGGTTTATGGTTGTGGTTTATGGTTTATGGTTGTGGTTTATGGTTTATGGTTGTGGTTTATGGTTTATGGTTGTGGTTTATGGTTGTGGTTTATGGTTTATGGTTGTGGTTTATGGTTTATGGTTGTGGTTTATGGTTTATGGTTGTGGTTTATGGTTGTGGTTTATGGTTTATGGTTGTGGTTTATGGTTTATGGTTTATGGTTGTGGTTTATGGTTTATGGTTGTGGTTTATGGTTGTGGTTTATGGGTTTATGGTTGTGGTTTATGGTTTATGGTTGTGGTTTATGGTTTATGGTTTATGGTTTATGGTTGTGGTTTATGGTTTATGGTTGTGGTTTATGGGTTTATGGTTTATGGTTGTGGTTTATGGTTTATGGGTTGTAGGTTGTGGTTTATGTTTGTGGTTGTGGGTTGTGTAGTTTCCATGACGCCTTGCATCTTGCTCTCTAGCTGGCCTCACATGCCCAGTAATGTGTCCATGCAGCTTTTTGAAGCCTTATTATTGTGTGATTTGTCGTTATGATGAACTGACAGACGCCAAACTGCCACAGAAGAGTTAAGCTGGTTTTATTCGTCTAGAAAACGTTGAGCGCTGGGTCTTTCACAGTGCTCCCCTCTCATCCACACACTTTATTCTGGAAGCTTTGTCACGGAACAATTTTTAATCTTTTGGACTTGATGAAGAGGTTAAAGGACCATCAACTCATCATAAAGCCACAGCAATTCAATATTTCTTCAAATGGACTTCAGTTAGTAGACATTTGCTACGATCGCTGCCGTCACCCAGTGATTCGGTCGAGTACTTAGACGTTAAAGCTGTTACTCAGTGGGCGTAGCTGAAAGATTTTAGTGTTGGCACGAGACGTGCTTCAGCTCATGAAACGTCATCAGCGGCAGAAACCAAACTCTCAGGTGACGTCCTTCCGTCTCCAGTCTGAACACAGTTACCGTTGTCTGACTTCAGCCGTGATCCGTGCCGGGCGGGTCAGTGTCAGCCGGACCCCATCTGGAGCCGCCGTCTTAATTCGAGGCGCCTGGCTTTGCATGCAGCGCTAGCCTGGCCCGGCTGTGTCTCCTCTCCAGCAGTGATGAGCAGATTAAGCTGGCAGAGGTTCTTCCTGCTTACAGCTTAGATTAGCACAGGCACCAATCTGTTACGCCATCAAACAGCTGTTACCCAGCAAATGACACTTTGTCCCAACTAAAGAGCAGACAGACATTAGATGAGTGACTGTGAAAGTACATCCACTGAAGGTTCTGTGATGTTCTGTGTCCACACGGAACACGATGGATCAAAGGTTCCTTTAGTTATCTCCCTCTGTCAAACACATCATTTCTTCTCCACAGAAATTCAATCATTTTGTCATTGAAAAAAATCATTTTGAATTGATAATGTGAGAATTACATTTGTGGTTATTATTTATGGTTTGATGAACGTGATTGAACATCGTCATCATGCAAACGCCTAGAACAACATTCCACATGTGTATCTGTAACCTGGGAGCTGGCTGGAACTCAAACACGGCGGACACGTCAGCTGAGGGCATCCAGTGCTGTCTGAGTCACGGGCAAAGATTCAAGCTGTTCCAAAGTTATGTAACCTCCCAGAACCCCAGTCACCGGCAGCTGCTCCTCTATAAGCTGATCCAGGTCTACGCTGCGATGGTAACGTTGCTCCGCCACCTCATTCGTTCATCAACTCTTCTAGCAACCTGGGAGCTGCTGCACAAAACCAAGATCAGGGATCACGCCGACATTTTCCACATGTCCTGGTTGAACTCATCCTTGACTTAGTGGAACAAAAGCAGGATTAGTTAAACCCAGCCTGGTAACCATGGAGATTTGTTCTGTGAACTTGGCCCAGATCAGGAGCACAACACAAGGACAGAAACAAGGAGGGGAGCCTGAAGAAGAAGACGTGAACAGGAAGACACAGGTGAATCCACGAAGACGTGAACAGGAAGACACAGGTGAATCCACGGATTACCCAGGGAGGAGACACAACGAAGTCACGGTGCCGGACTGTGACAGAAGTGTTTTCTGCAAATGTGTGTTTGTAGTATTAATAATGATGATTTCTCTGGATCACTGACACATTCAGCTGATCCTCTGTCAGCTGTCAGGCTTCTTCTCTTTCTTTAAGTCTTTCTTTTTACATATTGTGTGTTTCACCTCTTGGTTCTTCTCCATCATCTGCTGCTGCTCTGTGGGTTTAGTCCAGGTTTCATCAGTGACTCTGTGATCGATACTTGTGGTCTGTTGAACTACACTGATCTACACCAGGTTGACTGAGCTTTTAGTTTTAGTAGAAGGGTCAGACCAGGCTGTTCCACTGATCCTGGACCTGTTCGTTCTACTGTGTGTGTTACTCCGTTTGATGAGTTGTGACCTGCAGCCGAGGCCTGTCTGCCGCTAATCCACATCTGATCACAGTGCGATACATGAAACGTTGCCTTTCTCCTTTTCTTGTTTCGCACAACTTTAAGTAAAGGTGAACTGTCTGAGCTTTTATCTGAGTCTCTTTGAGTTGTGTTATCTCATGGCCTCAGGGATGCCGAGACGTTAATCGCAGCCTTTTTAGGCACAACCTAACATCCCACTGCAAAAGATGATAATTAAATTAAAACACAAGGAGCTGCCTTTTCAGAGCCTGAATATCTGAATATACGTCCTTCTCCCATGAGACCCGGACTCGGACGTCTCCTGCTGTGTGTTGGATTCTGCTGACCCGTGTGTGGAGACTTTAACGCTGCTGTTTGTTGTTGGTGTCGCTCCAAACCTGCAGGTCCACTTATAGAATGGAGTCGCTGTGGGAATCAGTGAGGAGCTGAAAACTTGATCCTTACGTGAAACCAAGCGCAGCCACATACTCTGGCTCGGTGTAACAGAAATAGTTAGAAACGGACGAAGCAGAGCACAGATGACTGAACCCAACCAGTAACAAAGGGAACCAGGACACAGACAATACTGACTGAATAAAGGCCCAAGATACAGTGGACTGAATGTAAATGACAGTTAATGCCCAGAGCAGATCCACCAATGCAGCGGCTCCATCCAGTTTCCTGGTTTCCCTCTGTTCATGAGCCATGTCAACTGTCAGTGAAGCCTTTTTCACAGGACTCTTCAAGTCCTTCGTCGGTCGTCTCATGCTTTTTGAGACGCTCTGGTCCAAATGTCACTTCAGGCCTGTTACTCGTGATCTTTTTCTCTCGCCATGTTAAAGGGTTGTTTGTGGTTCCCTGTGTATTCTGTGGACCTCGTACCGTAGATCTAGACTCACCAAGCTCCGTATCTCATATCTTTAGCTCCTGGAAATATATATGGATATATTCATCGAACGAACGAATCCAGATTCTGCACAGAATGCGGACACAGGTCATCAGCTGATTCCACCTGAGCATGAATTGTGCTGCTGGGCTGAGTTTAGCTACAGTGTGGTCTCACCTTCCTGCCTTCGCTCCCTCTGTTGCCTCTAATTCCACCGGTCTGATCCTGAACAATACTGAGAAACACAGGTCAGCAGCCAAGAGGCAGAGGCTGCATCTATGCTGCTAGAAACGGACAGATTCCACTGGAAGCCTGGGATGGAACACAGCCTACACTCGTGTTCTTAATGTCCCAGTATTATTGCTTTAATATCAGTATCACACACCTCTCCATACACACTTAAAATCAAACTACATAAGGAAAAGATCAGCTGCTGTAATTCTTCCTTCGGCTGTTAAAGCATCTGCTTTGTTTTCTGAGGACGACGTTGATGATCTTAAACGACCTACTGACATATTGTAAGTGGCAAACGTACTGTTTTCAGACTCGTCGTACTACTTAGCATTTTGTGTATTTTCATCATTTTAGTCATTTTTCTGTTCGTAGAGTGTCTCCTGCTTATTTTCCTCTACTTCCCCTGATGTAAATACTGACCAGGTTAAAGACACTCAGGCTTTGTTGATTTACCCTCGTAGACTCGCGTGAAGCTCCTCACACAGGTCGTTCCAGTCCTTCCTCTTCCCCTCTGGCTCCAACTACAACTCCCATGATTCCTCTGCTCTCCCTAATCATCTGCGGTTGCATGTGTTGTTTCAGAAGCAGATATTTGGATTCTATTAATTTGTTACATTAACTAATTACCCAGATTGTCCCTGATTGTCCCCTGATTCACTGGGTCGATTCAAGACACAGGAACAGATCGGCTTCAGAAATAAAATGCTATGCGAGCAGTGAAGACAAGTGGCCTAATACTACACAAACCAGAGTCTCACCATTGTCAGGTCATGTGCGTCGCGTCTCCGGGATCAGCCTGTCTTCATGCTGAGCGGGTTGCTTAACAGACCTATATTATTATTATTGTCGCCTCCCAAACATCTGTGGACATAGTTCGCTAGCAGAGAGCAGAAACGCTAGGATCTACACTAACTGTCACACTTCACACTTAGTCTGTTGTGCCAAGAAATGAACAGAGAATAACCCTGAACCCTCCAGAGCTGCTCGTCTGAGGCGACTCTAATCCAGCGTTTAGCATCTTTGGTAATCTCTCTGGATTACAGTCTGTATAGAAATGTGATGCAAAGTGCTCCTGTTTGCTGAATTCTGTGGCTGCTGTAGACGCTAGAACAAACACTTCTGTTATATTCCACTACAGAGACTGTGGACGTAATAGTAAATGTTGGCCAGATGTCCCGCTGTCAGACGTGTGCTGAGTTAATCTGAGATGCAGCACTAGTGACACTGATGGTGATTAGTGGCATGAGGAAGGCAGAGGGAGAGAGGAAGAAACCAAATATGGGCATGACAGGAAACACGGCAACCGTGTGTTAGCATGGAACTAGCATGGAACTAGCATGGAACTAGCGGACAATGTGTCTTCACGTTTATGCGTTAGACACTAAATGTCCAATGTTTAGAACACGGGGATTCTTCGTTTTATATCCCAATAAATGAAGTAGTTTCAGATTATGTTTGACACACATTAAACCACCCGTCTGTCACCTGATGGAAAGCAGCTTAGCATTAGAACTGAGACCCCGATACAACCAGCGTGAAAGTCTCCTTAATGGCTCGTTTTAAGCCGTCGGCCCGTGTGCGACACAGCGATTACTATGGGAAACCCAGTGTAACAGATAAACGTCTCATGATGTGCTTTCGTCCGGCAGGTCCAGCGATTCCTGTTGGAGTAGACGTTCAGGTGGAGAGCTTGGACAGCATCTCAGAGGTGGACATGGTAAGAAAGGATGCGTTCAGATGCATGTGATCAGGACCAGGAGGCTGCTTGTGCAATAACACAACCTCCTGCTCCTTCGAGCGGTTTGTGGTAGTTAGATGCAGGTTCCCGGCCAACATTCATTCAGTGGTTTTAGGGCAGCATCACCACACAAATGTCCATAGTAGAGGACAGACTGTGTAACAAGCGCTTTCTGTGTAAAAACCATTTGAATGTCTCTGTAATTCAGATGTTTAGTCACTAACTGTGTTGGTACAGTACATATATAGAGCCGTTAAACAAGCCTTTCAGGGCTGAGCTGCAAAATAAACGTGCAGGCAAATATTGATCTTCCACGATTTGATTTGAAAATTTACAACCTGCAACAACCGCTTGAACCAGTCACATGCAGGAACATTCAAACCTAAAAGCCACCAATTTCCACCAGGACTTCACCATGACCCTGTACCTGAGGCACTACTGGAAGGACGAGCGTCTGTCCTTCACCAGCAGCACCAACAAGAGCATGACGTTCGACGGGCGTCTGGTGAAGAAGATCTGGGTCCCAGACGTGTTCTTCGTTCATTCGAAGAGGTCCTTCATCCACGACACCACCACCGACAACATCATGCTGCGAGTCTTTCCTGATGGACACGTGCTCTACAGTCTGAGGTCAGAAACGTTTAGACACAGTCCATTCCTTCATGACATCACTCACCAAAATAAAACGTTGTGATGGCCCAGCTCAGCGCTGCTGGCTTTAGTTGTCCTCCAGGGTTCTGTGGATACGACGGTCTCGTCATTCATTGTAATTAGCTAATCGTGGTGGCCTTCGTTCCGTTCTTCATATCCTCAGTCATCCTGACTACACCTCCCACCTCTGACTGGGACGGTTCCCTGGGTTCTGACCTGGAGATCGGGTGACAACTCTCCTCATGGAGTCTGTTTCCAACCTTTTCTCCCCAGTCAGGGCTTCATTCCCGTTCAGCTGTCTGTCAAACGTATTAACGCTAAATGTCTTATCTTTGACGTTGTAACCACTCACTAATAATGATCCAGTGACCGCGTGTGGATTCTGCTGAACATGCCTGAATCCTTCCTGGCAGCCTCTCGTGTTTCCACCACGCTTCACTGCTAAGAGGCTCAGCTGCGATGCCGCAGCTCGTATGTGATGAAGGCCAGTCACCGCAGCCTTCAGTGACTGAATGCTTCTCTTGTTCAACAGAGTGACCGTGACAGCAGCCTGTAACATGGACTTCAGCCGCTTTCCTCTGGACTCTCAGACCTGCTCACTGGAGCTGGAGAGCTGTGAGTAGACCATCCACAGTACACGGCAATGAGCGCGTTGTTACTCAGCATCCAAGGACAGACTCACATACAACCTCCCTAAAGGCTCGTCATTAAAAGCATGAGTGGAAGTTTCACGGTTAATCCAGCTAAATGCTCACGAAAATAGCAAATGAATTAAAGCCTGGAGGCAGGTGCACTTACTCAATTACTACCCACACACAGCACCAAGCGAAGATCCGAGGGGCAGCGTACGTAATGAAACACGGCGGTGGCCCGGCAGCCGCTCCACAGAACCACAGCCCAGAACTTTCCTCACTAAGGGAAACCTGGACGACCGTTACTGTGTCACAATCTTTAACGGCGCAACCTCCCAATGAACAGCAGGAGCACATGCACACAGCAACGCTGGGACAGCGACTGGAAACAGGATTTCAAATATAAAAACATATATACAAATATAAACATACACACATATATAAACACATACACACACATATAAACATATACACACATAAATAAACACACGCATATAAACATATACACACATAAATAAACACACACATATAAACATATACACACATAAATAAACACACACATATAAACATATACACACATAAATAAACATACACATATAAACATATACACACATAAATAAACATACACACATATATAAACACATACACACACGTATAAACATATACAAACATAAATAAATATACACATATAAACATATACAAACATAAATAAACATACACATATAAACATATACACACATAAATAAACATACACACATATAAACAAATACACACACGTATAAACATATACACACATAAATAAACATATACACACATAAATAAACATATACAAACATAAATAAATATACACATATAAACATATACAAACATAAATAAACATACACATATAAACATATACACACATAAATAAACATACACACATATAAACAAATACACACACGTATAAACATATACACACATAAATAAACATATACACACATAAATAAACATATACAAACATAAATAAATATACACATATAAACATATACAAACATAAATAAACATACACATATAAACATATACACACATAAATAAACATACACACATATAAACAAATACACACACGTATAAACATATACACACATAAATAAACATATACACACATAAATAAACATATACACACATAAATAAACATATACAAACATAAATAAATATACACATATAAACATATACAAACATAAATAAACATACACATATAAACATATACACACATAAATAAACATACACACATATAAACAAATACACACACGTATAAACATATACACACATAAATAAACATATACACACATAAATAAACATATACACACATAAATAAACATATTCAAACATAAATAAACATACACACATATATAAACACATACACACACGTATAAACATATACACACATAAATAAACATATACACACATAAATAAACATATTCAAACATAAATAAACATACACATATAAACATATACAAACATAAATAAACATACACATATAAACATATTCAAACATAAATAAACATACACATATAAACATATACACACATAAATAAACATACACATATAAACATATACAAACATAAATAAACATACACATATAAACATATACAAACATAAATAAACATACACATATAAACATATACAAACATAAATAAACATACACACATATATAAACAAATACACACACGTATAAACATATACAAACATAAATAAACATACACACATATATAAACACATACACACACACGTATAAACATATACACACATAAATAAACATACACATATAAACATATACACACATAAATAAACATATTCAAACATAAATAAACATACACATATAAACATATACACACATAAATAAACATACACTTATAAACATATACACACATAAATAAACATATACAAACATAAATAAACATACACGTATAAACATATACACACATAAATAAACATACACATATAAACATATACAAACATAAATAAACATACACACATATATAAACAAATACACACACGTATAAACATATACAAACATAAATAAATATACACATATAAACATATGCAAACATAAATAAACATACACATATACACATATATAAACATGCACAATATGATTTATCAAGCCTGAAAACAAGCAGCGTGGCTTTGATTGTATCTATTTAAGGCTTTTGAAAGTCGTGTTCAGATGGAGCAGAAGTAGGAGAAATAAATAAAGTGCATTGAAAAGGCTTGTTTCTGTTTTTTGTTATTCTGTTTGTTCTCTGTCCGGGGATGCCACTGTGTGCATTTCCCTGCATCTTCCGCTCCAGCGTGCAGTAGCTTCTGATATCCCAGAATAGGTTTTCATGAGTGATGATCCAAGGCCTGAAATACTGGTTTTGTAGAAACGGTTGTTAGACAAAGTTTCTTTCATGTGGTTGCCGCAGAAGAGCAGAGGATGCAGGTGGTTCAGTGGGTCCTTCTCGATCTTTGTGACAGGTTGTGTCTGAGGCCTGAGGGAGCAACGACTGCCGAACTGCTACCGACTCACACATTGTGACAGAAGGACCGTTCTGGTCATTGTGTCTGTGAGGCCACGCTGATAATCTCTGTTTCACAGTATTTGCCAGCTCATTTCAGTTTTGAGCTACACCCTGTCTTAAAACCTCGATGTGATGTGTGCTGCTTCAAAACCCCAACATTTAGCTGGGAAGACATCCGGTGACTTGAGGTTGCTTTCAAGCAGATTACAGCGGGTAGACATAAAAGCAATTCAGAAACCTCCATCAGCTCCTAAGGTAAAGCGCTGCGCACAGCAGGGGGCCAGGCGTTCACAAAGCTAATGGGATTCTAAGCAGGGGAGAAGACGGCTGGGGAAACAGGGACGTGTCAGGTTGTTTGTTGGGGATATTGATCATTTACTATCTAAAAATCTACAATAGTTAACAGATAACTGACCTGTTCTTGTCTGATAACTGGTAGAATTTGAGCGATTAGACAGATCGTCACAGTGTGGATAACAGATCAGGTCTGAAACCGAATCAGTCGCTGCAGAGTTGCTGTAATTACAGAACTACCTCCTACACAGACGGCATCTCAAGCCGAGCGCCGAGTATCTGTAAAACGTCAGAGTCCTTTCATTTCCTCTACCTCCACCACTAAGTTCACATGTATGACACTAAATATCTTAACCAACAATCATGTGTTTGACCTCGTTAGCAGAGGGATACTTTTAAACTGCTGCCTGACATCAGTCAGACTCGTCCCTGCTGAACTGTGCTGTGTGCCGCTCTGCAGACGCCTACACAGATGAAGACCTGATGCTGTACTGGAAGAGCGGCGACGAGTCCCTCAGCACCGATGATCGCATCTCCTTATCGCAGTTCCTCATCCAGAAGTTCCACACCACGTCTCGCTTGGCCTTCTACAGCAGCACAGGTACGCGCCGGGTCCGCCCACAGTCTGTCCACGGTCTGTCCACAGTCTACCCACAGTCTGTCCACAGTCTACCCACAGTCTGCCCACAGTCTGCCCACAGTCTACCCACAGTCTGTCCACGGTCTGCCCACAGTCTGCCCACAGTCTGCCCACAGTCTGCCCACAGTCTGCCCACAGTCTACCCACGGTCTGTCCACAGTCTGTCCACAGTCTGCCCACAGTCTGCCCACAGTCTACCCACAGTCTACCCACAGTCTGCCCACAGTCTACCCACAGTCTGCCCACAGTCTGCCCACAGTCTGTCCACAGTCTGCCCACAGTCTGTCCACAGTCTACCCACAGTCTGCCCACAGTCTGCCCACAGTCTGTCCACAGTCTGCCCACAGTCTGTCCACAGTCTACCCACAGTCTGCCCACAGTCTACCCACAGTCTGCCCACGGTCTGCCCACAGTCTGCCCACAGTCTGTCCACAGTCTGTCCACGGTCTGTCCACAGTCTGTCCACAGTCTGTCCACAGTCTGTCCACAGTCTGCCCACAGTCTGTCCACAGTCTGTCCACAGTCTGCCCACAGTCTACCCACAGTCTGTCCACAGTCTACCCACAGTCTGCCCACAGTCTGTCCACAGTCTGTCCACAGTCTGCCCACAGTCTGTCCACAGTCTGCCCACAGTCTGTCCACAGTCTGTCCACAGTCTGCCCACAGTCTGCCCACAGTCTACCCACAGTCTGCCCACAGTCTGTCCACGGTCTGTCCACAGTCTGCCCACAGTCTGTCCACAGTCTGTCCACAGTCTGCCCACAGTCTGTCCACAGTCTGCCCACAGTCTGTCCACAGTCTGTCCACAGTCTGCCCACAGTCTGCCCACAGTCTACCCACAGTCTACCCACAGTCTGCCCACAGTCTACCCACAGTCTGCCCACAGTCTGCCCACAGTCTGTCCACAGTCTGCCCACAGTCTGTCCACAGTCTACCCACAGTCTGCCCACAGTCTGCCCACAGTCTGTCCACAGTCTGCCCACAGTCTGTCCACAGTCTACCCACAGTCTGCCCACAGTCTACCCACAGTCTGTCCACGGTCTGCCCACAGTCTGCCCACAGTCTGTCCACAGTCTGTCCACAGTCTGTCCACGGTCTGTCCACAGTCTGTCCACAGTCTGCCCACAGTCTGTCCACAGTCTGTCCACAGTCTGTCCACAGTCTGTCCACAGTCTGCCCACAGTCTGTCCACAGTCTGTCCACAGTCTGCCCACAGTCTACCCACAGTCTGTCCACAGTCTACCCACAGTCTACCCACAGTCTGCCCACGGTCTGTCCACGGTCTGTCCACAGTCTGCCCACAGTCTGCCCACAGTCTGTCCACGGTCTGTCCACAGTCTGTCCACAGTCTGCCCACAGTCTGTCCACAGTCTGCCCACAGTCTGTCCACAGTCTGTCCACGGTCTGTCCACAGTCTGTCCACAGTCTGCCCACAGTCTACCCACAGTCTGCCCACAGTCTGCCCACAGTCTGTCCACGGTCTGTCCACAGTCTGTCCACAGTCTGCCCACAGTCTACCCACAGTCTGCCCACAGTCTGTCCACAGTCTGTCCACGGTCTGTCCACAGTCTGCCCACAGTCTGTCCACAGTCTGTCCACGGTCTGTCCACGGTCTGTCCACAGTCTGTCCACAGTCTGCCCACAGTCTGTCCACGGTCTGTCCACAGTCTGCCCACAGTCTGTCCACAGTCTGTCCACAGTCTACCCACAGTCTACCCACAGTCTACCCACAGTCTGCCCACAGTCTACCCACAGTCTGCCCACAGTCTGTCCACAGTCTGCCCACAGTCTGTCCACAGTCTACCCACAGTCTGCCCACAGTCTACCCACAGTCTGTCCACGGTCTGCCCACAGTCTGCCCACAGTCTGTCCACAGTCTGTCCACAGTCTGCCCACAGTCTACCCACAGTCTGTCCACGGTCTGCCCACAGTCTGTCCACAGTCTACCCACAGTCTGTCCACAGTCTGTCCACAGTCTGCCCACAGTCTGTCCACAGTCTGTCCACAGTCTGTCCACAGTCTGCCCACAGTCTACCCACAGTCTGCCCACAGTCTGTCCACAGTCTGTCCACAGTCTGTCCACAGTCTGCCCACAGTCTACCCACAGTCTGCCCACAGTCTGTCCACAGTCTGTCCACAGTCTGCCCACAGTCTACCCACAGTCTGCCCACAGTCTGTCCAGACTCTACCCACAGTCTGCCCACAGTCTACCCACAGTCTGTCCACGGTCTGCCCACAGTCTGCCCACAGTCTGTCCACAGTCTGTCCACAGTCTGTCCACAGTCTGTCCACAGTCTGTCCACGGTCTGTCCACGGTCTGTCCACAGTCTGTCCACAGTCTACCCACAGTCTACCCACAGTCTACCCACAGTCTGTCCACAGTCTACCCACAGTCTACCCACAGTCTGCCCACAGTCTGTCTGTGCTGCTGTATTGTAGTAAGATTAGCCAGTTAAGTTCAAACAGTGAGGAGACAAATACAAAGTGTGGAGCCAGTGCAAAAGAAATACATACGTGCAAACAGAACATGAAATGTGTGTGTGTGTGTGTTTGCAGCATGAGGGGTGAGTCGTGGCAGCGCTGGGTGGTATCACAGCAGGCCTGCCGTCTCCTGTAACTCTCATTTGTTCAACCAGTGTCTCCTGTGCATCCACTTCTGTTCGGTGCTATAGTAGATCTCTGATCATAGTTAATTAAGCAGCATAGAATGTCCAAAGCATATCCTTCTGTAAATGTCCATATGTCCTCCTGCACATATAAATGCTCACCTCTGGTCAGCCCTAAACTGCATTTCGTTGTACTCGTACATGTGTGATGACGACAAAGTCCTGGGTTGGTGGCCATGCGCCGGTTGTGACGCTCTGCTGGAAGCTCTGGTGTTTTCCGTGTCTAAACGAGTGAGCCGCTGTCTTGCTGTGTTTGCAGGCTGGTACAACCGTCTCTACATCAACTTCACGTTGCGACGCCACATCTTCTTCTTCCTGCTGCAGACGTACTTTCCTGCCACGCTCATGGTCATGCTTTCATGGGTGTCGTTCTGGATCGACCGCCGAGCTGTGCCGGCCAGAGTCTCCCTCGGTAAAAAAGCGCTGGTGTCGAATCTTTTGAAGAGGCCGTGCGAGCCTAAGGAGAATATGTCTGTGTGGAGTGATGAAAGCCGCCTGTGACACGGGAATACGCAAACCTTCCACTACACCACTTTTACTTTTCTTTCAATTATTTTCTGCATCGAGGCTGTTGCAGTGCTCGTCACACAGACGCCTTTCTGAGATTCTTTCACAGCTCTTCTCATCGCTCCTATTGAATTCTGCTGTTGGGATGTTTTGGTCACGTCTTATACTTGGTACCGCTTCTAAATGCAGGTTGTAAGACTTCTGTAAATGCTTTATAAATTTATGCAAAAATAATAACAGTAATATCACAAATGTTTAATGTTTAATACGAAGTCCTTATTGAAGCGTCCTATTAGGAGGGATTTGCAGAATTCGAGTATTCAAGGACGAATGTGTGAGGTAAACAGATGATCCAACCACGTCCCTGCTTCTGCTGCAGTGCCTCCAAATGAGACAGTGGTTGTTCTGATGCCGTGGCCTAAAACTAAATCCCAAATCGTGTCCTCTTTGCATCCCCTGACTTTAACTGTAAGACTGTGAGTGACACCTGCTAGACCCCACACAGGGCAGATTGGATGCTGCTACATCCACCTTCACTTTCTGTCTGACCAATGTGCTCAAACCAAGCCCACGGAAGGTCCGATGCTTGAATGCATCGAATGCTGGCTTAACAGCCATTAGTCTTGTCCCCTGAGAGTTCAACCACAGTTAAACTGGACCGTTCTGTTCTGTGTGCAGGCATCACCACAGTGTTGACCATGTCCACCATCATCACGGGCGTGAATGCGTCCATGCCCCGGGTGTCCTACATCAAGGCTGTGGACATTTACCTCTGGGTCAGCTTCGTCTTTGTTTTCCTGTCTGTGCTGGAGTACGCTGCCGTCAACTACCTGTCCACGGTGCAGGATCGGCGGGAGCGCAAGATGAGAGAGAGGGCCCGGTCTCAGGTTGGTTGCAGAGGCTGCTGTTATACGCTGGAGCAAAAACTCCAAACGGCCTTTCAGTATTAATGAGAAGAGGCTGTTTCCCTGTTCACGAGCCAGACCAGTGCCCTGAGCAGATCAGAGACTCCAGCAGCTAAAGCTTCACAACGTCTCACTTATTGCAATGCCACTAACCAGAGCATCAGTCAGGACGTCTGCCTGCAAACCAGAAATCAAAGGCATCAAAGGCCAGATAGCAAAAAAACGTTTTTTTAACTATTTTCACTGGGAAACTGCTGCTCATCCACTCGAGACTGACGTCCTGCGCTGAAACTAGAATTAATGGCTGTACCTGCATTTCCTGAACGCAGATACGTTGATGATCTCGCTCTTTACCACTGGCCACCAAAATGAACACTTCTACGTCCTGGGCATTTCCTCACGCGAGGGACATGTATTGATGGTAACTGCCTTAAAATGAAGCTTTGCAGGGACAGAGTTTAATGATTAAGTCTAACGACAGTATGAGGAACTAGTCTAACCAGCATTAATCACTTGGTTCTGGTCCCGCATGTTTACATATTTACATACCCAACGATCAGAACGTCTGTCTACTCTACACCTACAGAGTAATGTTTGTGCTTCCTATCCGTTGTCTCCAGTCACTACCCTGCACCTGTGGCTTATCCCAGACCCGAACCATGACGATGTTGGATGGCACCTACAGTGAGGCTGACACCAACAGCCTGGCTGGCTACACGGAGGAGCCCATGGTCCCCGAGGAGGAGCAGGAAGAGATGCATGATGTTCCAGAGAAACCTGAGCACATGGTGGTCCACCTGTCAGTGAGCAGCGAGTCCACCACCACCAAGAAGAAGAAGAGCTTGCGAGCCCTTAACATCATCCAGAACACACACGCCATTGACAAATACTCGCGGATGATATTTCCCGGTTCCTACATCTTCTTCAACCTCATCTACTGGTCTGTCTACTGCTGAAAGGCCCAGAGACTGCATGCTGCGCCACAATCCCAGGACAAGTTCTGCAAAAAGGCCCACTTTGAGCTGATGGGAGCTGCTTCTGTGTTTGTCCCTCATCCAGCGATTTGAATGTTCAGAAGCTCTAACGAAACCACAGAACACATTGGTTTAATTAGCGTCTTTCTGTTGGTGATTCTCTTTTTCAGCTCTCCGTCTCACTCCGCTGCTTGGATGAATCTTCCATTGATGGACACTGTGCACATGCATGTGTTCATGTCATTTGACATTTATTATACTGTATATTGGTTTGGATTATCAGGTTTCAGGCATATTATCTAACAGAGGCAAAAAACAAAGGACATGCCCTACACTATGCTATCTAGTCTAGTGATGAGTGCTGTGGAAACAGCTCTGGGTTTACTGGTGCGCCAGCACGATTCCCCCCTACCTAATGAAAACCCTCTGACTTTGTACTAATGCTGCTTCAAGATATTGATCAATTCAAACCTGTTACTACTGAACAGCAAAACTCATTGAAATTGTTTTGCATGAACATCAGAAGTTTCAAAAACAATACAGAATATCCCATTCGTTACAAAACCAAAATGGATTTTAAGGTAAAGGTTCACTTTCACACCGGCACCAAGCCTTAGATGCGTCTCCATTTTGATGGTATCTTTGGAAGTGATGTCCAAATGACTCGTGAGTGTTTTTGTTTTTTGCCTTAAATATGGACTTTGCTGATATTTTTGAAATCTGGTTGTAATAATTCCATAATGGGACAAATTGTTTCAGATGTGTCCAGCGTTTTGTTTCGTGAGATGCCTGATAATGGTCCAGAGTGGAGGGTACTGACGCGGAGCAGGCGTAGAATCCGTCTCATAATACTGTGGTTATAATTATGGTTTGATTTTGAGGGTGATTCATTGTAAGTCTGTAAATCTTGTTCAACACATAACCAGAGAGAGTCTACTGGACTAGACTTGTTATAGATATAGCAATCTAATAGCAAAGAAGAAGTAGAAAGAATCTGGCTCTTCTCTGTCACCACAACCTTTGGATAAAGAAGCCGATTCAACAAAACGTTTTTAATTCTATGTGTCCAATGCCTTAACCTTGGACCTGGCAGCGCTGAGAACAGATAGAGTCTAGACAGGACGATCGTGTTTATGCCGACTATTCCTTCCATGTGTTACAAGCCACCATCTGGACACTGACAACCTAATAAACTAAATCCTTACTAAATTAATAGCATGGGGACAAGGAAAACCAAACCAAACACACCGGAGGAGGAGCGAACCGTAACACCACGGGTGAAAAGGTCTGACAGCCCGGAGGACAACTCAGGTCCTGCACAGAAGAAGAGCCTGAAAGCTTCAGGAAGAAGGGAGGTGGAGACTGCGGTTTGAAAAAAATGACTCTTTGTGCAACACAACAGTAGATGCAGATGTTTAATCGGTGTCCACATGACAATGAGACACAAGCCAAGCTCATCGCTCATCAGTGAAACAACTACCTTCAGCTGGAATCCTGTTGGCTGGCGGGTGTCTCTGTGTGGAGTCTCCATGTTCTCCCCGTGGAGACTGTGGCAGAGGCTGCTACGCTGCAGCAGTAGACAAACGTTACAAATCTGCACCATTAGTTATTGATTTTGGAATCGATAACCCAACTCTTTCCATTTCGCATTTAGTTGTAATTTGAAAATACGTTTCAGCACTTTACTTTCCCACTTTACTTCCTGGTTTATTAGCATTAATCACATATTCTTTCCGACATATTTATCTCAAACAGCTGATGAAAAGGCTCTTTCACTACGCACGTGGTTACTGGTCTAAGCTTTCATTCACGGCTTTGGTTACTTAAAGACAAAGACGCATCAGGTGCTGAACGCTAGGACCTAACAGACTGTGTTGGGTGGATTTAACACAGAATCTAAGCAGTAAGATAATCTCATCACTGTTGTTTGTAAAGCTTTGGTCTGTTTATTCAAACTCAGAGCAAATCTGAGCTTTGTCCATGAGAATCTGCTACTTTAATATAAACAACAATAAACAACATCCATCCAGCTGAATGTCATTCACGGTAAAACATTTAACCCGACGTTGGCGGTGGACGTGAAAACGAGGCCGTTTCAGGTTGACCACCTCAGCGACAGCTGGGAATAGAAAACACTGCTTCAATATTCCCTTTGATAACAGGCTGCCACGGACGGGACCCACAGCATTTGATGAAGATGAATCATGCAACACAAACACAAGTTCAGTCAGCATTAAGAATGAAAACCATGGCAGCCACGCGTGTCTGGAGCTGCCATGAGTGAGTTTCTCTGTAATGTTCCGAGTCCGTTCCTAAACGAAGACTGAGCCACTGCACCACCCTGCAGCCTCTGAGCGGCCGTTCCCCCCCGAAGGATAATGAACAGCTGACGTGTCACGATGCAAAGCTGCTTCCTGTCAAGTCACACATTAATGTTTTAAATGCCAAAAGCACAACAAGTATTTTAGACCCATTTCTCGTGGAAATGTTCTCCTTAGGATATAAAAGCTGTGTTAGAGAATAACGTGTAACTGTAGTACTGAGCTCAGAAAATCAATGGACGTTCTACTTTACTGCTACTCTTTTGTATAAAGACGTGACGTTAACCCTGTGGTGAGTTTCTCTGTACGCCAGGTTTGTGTTGCCTTTCTGACTTGAGTCAGCAGATCTGGCCCAGCCCTGAAAAATATAACGTTATTCAAATAAAACATGAGTAAAAGGGCTTCTGACATAATTGAATGGTACCTTAATAAAGTGTTGCTTGTTACTGATTGAGATTGAATTAATTAATGACCTGCTGTGGGACTGAAGGGACTGAATGTATATATGTATTAAAGACACACAGCACCAGGACTGTTTCCCTTAAACTACAACAAGAACATCTGAGCTTAATGCTGGAAGGTTTCAGCCAAAGCTTCAGTGCAAAGGTTTCGCAATAAAAAAGAATAAAACACATTTAAAGTTGTCCAGTTGAATTACGTACAAATGTGTACATTGTTTTGGAAGCAGGAGCTGAATCATCAGAATTTGAAGGGTAGCAGTGTGAGATGATCGTGGATGCCAGTGCATCATGTGGGGCCGTGTTATTGGCTGGTGTCCTGTTCTTTCCACTTCCTTTCTGTTAAAGTGTGTGAGTGTAGGACTGACTGCTTTGGGAAGAGAGAGGAGCTCAGGACATGTTCATACATGAACTGTATGAGCTTCCAACACAGCAGAAAAACGTAGACGGTGGATCGATTTGGTGAGTTGTCTGCTCAGACGCAGCTTAGCATGAACTATTAAGAGCTCGAGGGTCTGACCCTGCCCCCAGGGCCAGGAGGTCAAGGGTCAGAGGCTTGACAGAGAACAGGCTCCCGACCCTGACCCACCTAAACTAAATTCAGCACATGGACCAGGTGGCGCGTTCACTGACACGCTGGTGATCGAGCGTCAACACTGATCAACAAGGACCACTGAAATCCATCCTCTCTGCTCTGCCGCTTTCTGGGAAAGTCAAGCACCAGCCACTTACTGACGATGCTGAAACTGTCTGACTCCTTTGGGTGTTGGCGATCAGCAGCACGGCTTCTGACTCATCTCCTGCCCCCTTATTTTTAGCTCAGGCACCAGGGCTCAACCAGCGCTGCCCTGTGTCTTTTTGACAGGTGTGTCCTGTCTGTATCACTCGGACCAGGCGCTTACTCACCTCTGTACGTTGCACTGACTACTGTGTCGCGTCCTTTCCCAGGCCCTTAGCCGCTTGGCTTCCGTGAAGAGCAGCCAGGCTTTCGCTAATGTGGAGCCCCAGGCAGGAAACACAGCAGGTGGCAGACACAGAAAGCAAAGCGTCTCCAGACTAACAGGAGCTAAGTAGCAGTGCTATCGCAGCAGATGATGGAGAGCTTTGTGTTGGAGCACTTACGTTCAGCTGACAAACAGGACAATGAGACATCTGTCCCCGAGATGTTGGGCAAACTCTGTGCTGAACCGCGCTGCCGCCTCATCGACCGCATCATGTGGACAGAACTCGCCGCTCCCTGCTTTCACGCTTAGACTGAATGGACCGGGTCTACATGCGTCTTCCTGGAAGATGGCGAGGGCACCAGAGCCACAAACCACAAACCAGGCCTGAGCTTCACCCAGTCAACCATTCAGGGGCAGCTTGTGCTGTGAATTTATGCAACTATATCTCTAAATAATACATTACCTATATTTTAATAATCATAGTAATTTTAAGAAGTAATAGTAGAATGGCTGTTTTCTCCTTTATTAACTCACCAGGATCGGTCACATTGTCTTATTTCTCCTGGAGGCTGCATCCGATTGGTCTCTCTCTCCAATAATCGAAGCGTTAAGTCGCTGAATATCAGCGAGTCTAGCAGCTGATCTTAGAAACACTTCGCTTTAACTTTGTATTGTGTGTTTGTTTAACATCTTCAGAAGCTTCAATTCACCTAAATATCCTATTGTTGACTTATAGACTCATTTCTGCCTTTTATGTAAAGAAGTCCTTGAAAAGGCAGCGAACACTCGTCACGGTCCTTCATTTATCCCACGGTTTTGTGTTGAAACAGTCCTGCTATAAACCTTTTAATGTTTATTAATGACAGGAACTGTCCCCAGTGGTGGACGGAGCAGACAGAACCGTCTGTGGGGGCTCAGATGAAGACCCACAGTGGACGAATCCATCTGTGGTCAAACCAGCGTTTCCTGTTATTTAGCCCCGCTAAGGCTAATTCAGTGTCACTCGTGGCCTTTGTGGAAGTCATTTCTGCCCAATATGTGCTGGTAGCTTTTTGGTTGTTTCCCTCTTAAATAGAAACAGTGGAGCAGGTTCTGACTCTGAGGTGATCTGCGGAGTCAGCCCTAGATTCACTCAGGGGGGTCTCAGGAGGCTCCATGTGCCTCGACCACAACACATTCTCTGAACCTGTAGCACAAATGTGCGACGGCCTGTCCAAACACGGCTCAGTGGTTCCTACACGGACACGATGTGAATCTGTGTCTGGTCGAGCTGTAAGACTCGTGGTTTGATCACGACGCTGAGGCATCAGGCTGCGAACGGTGCTCTCTGCAGCCCCACGGGGCTTATCCTGCTCCTGCTCAATCCCCCACTGCTTGGACTTACTGAGCTCTTATTCCAGAGCAACAAATCTTTTAATACAATTAACAGTCCCATAGTGTAGTGGTCTGAAAACACTGCCGGTTCACACTTTGTTTGTGGATTAAAATGAGCTTGTGGGTTGAGTGAAGAGCAGAGGATGTGATGCTGGTAGAACCAGAGGCAGAGGCTCCTTGTCTCCCAGTGACCTATGAGTCTCCAGACAGAGGACGAGTACTAAACTGAAAGGCTGAGCTGACTTCAGGTCTCCAAAGCGGCCAGTGGAGTTTTGAAGACCTGCTAGGAAAGGGTCTCAGGGAAAGTGGAGTGAGTCTGTGGAATTCTCCGTGGCAGTCTCCAAGCCGATCTGCTTTTACCTCGAGAGAGAACCTTTCAAAGGAGCAGGCGTGTTTCCTGCAGCTTTCCCATCTCTCCGGCCTGTTACAGGCGTCTCAGTCACCATTCATCACGAACAACAAGAACCCAGTCTGCGCCCAGACCCCTGGTTTCACTGCAGTTGTTCATTCCAAGCTCACGTCGGCACAGATACGAAGCCAGTAGCACAATAAAGAAGGTGGATTTCTGTCTTTTAGCTAGTGGTAAAAATGCAATGTTCAGTTACCAACCACTGAGTGAATGAAAAAGTCACATAAAGATTGTGATGTGATGGGGACGGAGCGGTGAAAACAGAAAACTGGAAGATGCGAATGCAAGATAGCGAATATTCCTTCTAACGAAGTGCGAGTCATTTTCCAGAGGAACCTCAGTTTGGCGTCACCGCGCTGTCATGTGCTTCCTGCTGCATGGACTCGATGTCTGGTTTCCTCCAGGTAACAGCAGAGGTTTCATGTGACCGGTTGGAAGCAGGACAGTAATGAACGGCGCAGGGCTGACAGTGGTGTCAGATGATTCCATACTGTATGAACCCAATGCAGTGAAGTTGGCGCCTGCAGCCTCCAACGGAGCTTAAGGGCCCTGAGACACTAGAGTTGTTGTCTGGGAAAAAAACGTGCGTTTGTTTCCATATATTCCACATATTGTCTGAATATTACTTACAGTGTAATATAATAATAACAGAGTTAATAAGAATAAACAAACGAAAATGTGTCTAAAACCTTTAAATGTTTTGATGTTTGTACCATTTCTAATTCATATACTCATCAGTGTCTGGAAGCAGAGTCAGTGCATCTGGACGTTTTACTTCTTAGGTCAAAATGTTACATATTCAAGTTGCTTCAACGGAAACGTTGGCTGGAGACCAGAGATTTATCCTCCAGGCTGGTTTCACTTCATATCTGGAGCGTTTGAGGTGAAGTCAGGGTCGCGGTTTAAACACTGACAGCAGAAGTTTGAATGTAGGAAAAGTCAGTTTGAAAAATGTGAGATGTGGAGATCTGAAAAAGGCTTTATTCTCGTCAGTGTCACGCACCTGTCTCTGCAAAGGTCCGAACCGAATTTGCGAACATTCACATCTGTGTTTTCAGTCAGATTGTTTTCACACTTGGAACTAATCTGCAAATGAAATGGCTGGAAATGAGCAACGCTCCGTGTAACGAGCAGTAAAATGTGTGTACATGCAGAACACTATTCATTTGGCCATAAGCGCTGCATCGCTCGTCTGTGTGACTTGAGGTTTTTGACACTCACTCGTTGATAAACAGCATATTAAGCTATTTTCAGTCGTTTCCTGCTGTGCTGTTGTTGGATAGTGGTTGATGGCAGCCGCAGTAAAATAATATTACTTAGGATGAAGAACTACAAGGACCCAAAGGCAACAACATCTGGACCTGGATCCAGAGCGAACTGAACCTCATTCACTGAGAAGTCGCACTTTCCTGAGGATCTTATTTGAGTTTTGTGGCCATTTCTAAGAAACAGACTTCGCTCAGGTTCGTAAGGCCAGTTCTCATTTCAAAACCTTGTCAGTTTTACATGATCATAATCCTGTACCATAAACAACAAAGTCTCTATATAAGACTAAAAGGGCAGCAAAAGGCTGGAGATGAAAAAGAAATTAGTTTGACATCTAATTAGATTAATTGGTATCTGGTCTGCAACATATTCACTTAGGGAATAAAACATTTCGTTGTGTCAGAAAGACAGAGACTCTGAGATATAGAGACGGACAGAGATTCATCAATCTGCAAAAATCTGCATCTGAAAGTTGTGGAACATTTTCAGAAAAATGTTCGTCTAAATAAATCATCGGAAAGACTTTGAAGACTTACAGTGTAAAATATCACTGTGGCCCATCCATCTCCCACATTTGGAAAATGTCCATCAGTGCTGAGCGGCACAGACAGGACCACCAGCAGGTTGTGCTTCCATCCAGGCTACGTGGCTTATGTGCACATATGAGTCAGCAGGACAAGCTAGACCACATGGTGCATCCATCACAGGAGGAGCCTCCAGGTGATGACCTGGTAGTAGAACACCCGCAGACTGTTGAGCAGCTAAAACCTGCATCTGACCAGAATGAGACGAAGCCCAGGCGTTAGCAGTTGTTAGAGGAAGAGTGGAGGCTGCACGACGGAAGCAGGGCCCTGCTTCAGCCGGTGAGACCTGCACATCACTGCGCTCTGGTCTCATGGACGTTTTATTTTAGCATACGCTTTCATTTACCTCCTTGGATTCGTGGTGAAACAAGTAAAACCCCCTTATTACAGGAAAACAAGTAGAAGTAAACGTCATCATTTCCAGTCACACTTGCTTAAATGCCTGCTTTAACACGGGCCTACTTGATTTGATCCTGTAATACATTCGCTGACGTTTTATCATTTGCTAATGAAGCTTGAACGCCGCACTGATCATGTTGTAGTTTCCACACAGTCCTTGAAGGCATCGTGGCAGCCGCGTTCAGCCCGCGCTCCACTTCCGGTCTTCCGTAACTTTACTGTAGTCAACACAGCGCGTTCACAGGAGCAGCTCCTCTCATCGGAAGAGCGCGACGCCGTGAGTGCGAGTATTTCTTACTTCAGTACTGGAGTAGCAACCGCTGCTTTGCTAGCTTAGCCGTAGCATGACAACTGCTAACAGACTTAGCCTCTCGTGCTTGCACAGTTTTAAACCTGTAGCCACGAGCTGCGTTTTTCTGCTGCTGAGTGTTTGTCGTTTGTGGCTGATTATCTCTTCACCTTGAATCACTCGGAGTTAGCTTAGCGAACAGTTGGTTCACACCAGGCCGAAGTTTCGGCTGCAGGGTAAACTGTGTATCCAGCGAATAACTAACTAACTAATAAAATGACGCATGATGAACAGTCGTCGTCACAAACAACGCGGGAGTCTAGCAGCGGTGAAGTGCACGTGCGGCTGAAGTGGCTTAAAGTTCGCGTTAATGCGAGTTTAAGGCACGAGCTGTCAAAGTGAGGAGGAGGGGCTCCAGCGCAAATGGGAAATGACACGGTCACGTGGTCACGGCCGTTCACGTCCAGTCTTAGGGTTTACGGCCCCACTGAGGGAAAGTAGAAACCGGACAGTTTGTTCACTCAGAGCCGTGCACGTAAGGGAAAGTTTGAAATGTTCTGTTGGGTTCAGTTCAGTTCTCATGGTCTGAGGCAAAACACGCAGTTATTGGGTGGGAGGAATGAGTCAGAGCTGCCTTCAGCTGGACGGACGAGGGGGAAACCGCTCAGCGCCAGGCGGTTCTGGCCCTAAAGCCACTAGGACCCTCCGTCCTTCTGCTTCTGTGAGCTCCGTGAACACACCGCTAAACAAAGGTCCAGGCTGAGCTGTAGACGGGTCTGACTACGTCTCCGGGGGCCTAACAGTCCTAAGTGTTTCAGTATCGTCCTGCGTTTTTACCTCAACTTTCAGATGTTGGTTCCTGGTTCTTTGCAGTTCTTGCAGGTTTTAATGTAATTAAGCTGGGCTTTGTCGTGCACTGTGGTCAATTCTGCGATTTTCCTGCTCTCTGCATATCCCACTTATCCAGACGTGAACTGGGCTGTGGACTTTTGTAGCCTTTAGACTTTTTCTACAGGCTTTAGTCACCACCTACTTTTTCCAGACACGGTTCTATGGTATTAATGTGTTTAAATTAGGTGGAGTTGACGTTGGCCTACTTTTACCTTTGCTTGTGTTTTACCCTACGACTCGTGCGGGAACAGCCGATTCCCTTCTGGCTCCATCGCTCGTCCCGTCACACTCCCCCACCCAGTCGAGGTCAGGCCCCCCAGGGCATCACAGGTGACCCAGGCACCAACCTCCCTCCTAGCTTGTAAAGCAGCCACGTACCCACATGGTTACACACATTCCCACACAAAGACACGGGAACGCGGGTGTGAGGGAGGTCTACCTCAGCACGGGGCCATGGGCCTCAGTCAGTCCTCCCACCCCTGGGACAGATTAGTATGCCTCCATTATGCCAAATTAAAGGTCACTATACTGTAGGCTGCTGTGAACCGGAGGTTTGGACTCGCATGCTAATGTGCTTTTGGTCCAGTGCACGATTTGAAATACGTCAGTGGTGTAACAGCATGATCAGAGTACTACAAAACAATGCCCCATCTGTAAGGACATGGAAGCTTTATTTGTTATTTATGCGACTTCTCATTGACAGTCTGACTGCGGCTCTAACTTTAAGGACTAGTCATGACGCAGCCGGAGCAGCAGGAGTTCACAGAGAGCCTGGAGACAGCACTTTCATGGATGCAGGCCATTCAGGAGAGACTGAAGGGTAACGACAACACCCACGGGCCTCGTGATGCCCTGGAGGCCCGACTGAGGGAGACCGAGGTAAGATCCTTCCTTTGCTGCTTTATACTTTACCTGCCGTTCTCTGACGATAAGGAAAGTTGTGTTTGGAGAGAGATGACATGGTGGATGAGATCAGGAGGGTGATCAACACCATCTACTAGATGTGTGCAATAGGAGACATAGCAGCCAACTGTGTGTGTACGTACGTGTCTTGAACAATTCAGAATCGGAGACAATCCTCACCACAGGTAAAACTGCTGATGTGTCACCTCTGACTGCGTCGCACAATTAGCGTCATGTGTTTCATTCCTTTAATCAGGGAATCTCAGTTTATGACCTGGGAGGTGGGTGATTTTCATACGTCACAGAGAGCCAGCAGTGATGAGCAGCATTGACGGCACAGTCATTAACTGTACATCTCTGCCTCCTCCAGTCGTCGCTCTGTTCTCCTCCACCACGTTTATCGGCAGCTTGAGTTCTGTTATAACGACCTGTAGCTCAGCTTAGTCCTAGCATGCTGTGCATTCACAATGAAAACATGCCAAAGACCTCGTGGTCAAGAATCCTGGAAACTTTGATTATCACTGTATGTGGAATTTTAGGTTCATTTTGTGTTTTACCATGTTCTGTACCTAATAATAAGGCTCATCAAAAGCCTGTATAGGTAATGAATTTCTTCTGGCTCGTCCTTCAGCCGGTTGATTCCTCAGACACACACCATTCGTAAACTCTTTGTTTATGAACAGTGACCCTTTGTGCTTTCTTGTGAATGAATTAAATACTACATTCAGTACAGAATGATTAATCTGACATTTAGCATTGGTGGCTAAAATTCCAAAATGTTCACTACAAAGATATAATCACGGATGATGTGTAGAAAAACATAAGCCTAGTTTTAACTAATGAAACACTGATGTCTTGTTACCGCATGTGGCAGTGACGGATTGAACGAGGTCTCTAAAGTAACCGAAGGGAGAGAATCTGGGGAAGCTTGTTGCTTGAATGACTCATCACACTGCACATTCTTATCCTTCAAGTACTTTTGAGAATGAGCAACTCTCAGATTAATATCGAAGAATTTCTGTGTACATGTAACTTGGCTGGATGCAGAACGTGGCACCAGTTCAATCTGAATGGCTTAAACGTCTAGTTTCCAGATGTGCAGCTTTGATACGTCCACACAGACTTTGTGCTGTGATTGCAGCCAACAATGCATCAACCACACACTGACCTGAGCACAGCTAATATTTGTGCAAACACTTGTTTCTCTGATATGAATGTATTTTGTTTCTGTTGATTGATTATTGGCTGAATATTTCAGTCCAGGGGGTAATAACCTTTATTGGCGCTATATAGCCTAGAATAAAATGCTTCTCCCTCTACTCTGCCGAACGTGTAGAAAATCCGTCACTCGGAACAAGAAGGTCGTATGAAGGTGGACAAGGCGCTGGTACTCGCCGAGAAGCTCCTGCCGAGTGCGGACGAAGAGCTGAGGAACCACATCCACGCTAAGCTCAAAAACCTGAAAAGCCAGTGGGAGGAGACCTGCACTTACATCACCCACTGTCACAGGTACGACTGCTCGCCACAGTCGTCGGGTGTTTACCATCTTCATCAGGGAGGCTGAATTGATTTCACCTGAAGTGAATTTGAGGACTCATTTCCAGATAATTTTGTTTCACCGGTGTGATGTCTGAGGGGTCATGAGTAATATTTGGTGGTTACAAAAATGTTGCTTTGCTGAATAAGTGATGAAACAGTGAAAAATAAAATTTGCCGCCCAGACCCCGAGATAAACGGTTCGCTTTGTTTCCCTCACAGTCGGATTGAGTGGGTTTGGCTCCACTGGAACGAGTACTTGAAGGCCTACGAGGAGTTTGAGCTGTGGCTGGCGAAGCAGCAGCGTAGCGTGGATGCCGGCGTGGAGATGCAGTTGGGGGTGAAGGAAAAGCTTTGGCAGGTCGACCAGCAAAGGGTGGTGGTGAGCGACATTCGCGGGCAGGCGGCGCTGCTGGAGAGGCTGCTGGATGAGGCTGCTGCGTTACACAACAGAACCCAGGATCCCAGTGTGGAGCCTTCTTCCCAGGAAAGGCTCCAAGAGGCCTATAATGATGTCAGGGACAGAGCTGAGGTGAGGAGTCCAGGATGCAAAGGGTCTAACGGGGTCATTTGACAGAAAGCTTGCTCTTCTGTTTGAGAGTGAGGCTGCTGAGCGTGTAGCACGTTTCACCACCGTGGGACCACTGAGCTCGCCTGCAGTTGAACATCTACAGTGTGTTCAGAGCTCCCACGGTTGGCGTGTGACACGCAGCAGCACAGGACTTTGTGTCTGTAATCACAAGTTAACTGACTGCAGCAACACAACTGTCTCCAGATGTGGAAAACAAAAGCTAGTTCAATTTAAAAACGTGCACATGTGCTTTAGGACAGACTTGTGGCTTATGTGAAGATGCAGGTCAGATGATGGAATGTACAGAAAAAATATTTTAAAAGCACAGAGGCAAGGAAGGCAATGAAATGAGAACTGAGAGAGAGGGAAAATAATGAAGCCTGCTAATCGTGCTGCTGTTTTATTGTTGGCTGAGAGTTGTTTCGTGTGTTTGTGCAGGATCAAAGGGGACAGAAATTGTGGCCTTGAGGTTAAACGGCTAAAACGGTTTTGCAGAGGAGACGATGTGCGTTTGTCTGTCAGTGAACATGAACAGTATATGAATGTGCCTACACCCTTCATTAGTATTACAGCCAGTAGTGTTTCTTCACTTCCATTTTTATTTGCATTATTTTATTAGGTAAACAGAAAAATGTGGTGATATTTGTGCTCGTTTTTAATCCAGTCCAGACTCCCTCCCTGTTTTTCAGACAGGAATCATTTTCAGTCAGTGTAGAGACGCTGCTGGATTAGTAAGCATCAACTTCTGTGTGCGCTGCAGTCTGTCCTATTTAACCACACACCCACGTCAGCTTTAACCCGCATCATGCTTTCGCATGATCAAACTCATCTGCTGGCAAAGCTCCAAACTATGATTTTGTTAATTGTGTTTAATTAATTACATTTTTATTTGGTTTAAACGTCATTTAATGCTTAGGGTCAGGGTTTATTATGTCCTGAAAAGTGCCTGCTACTTGTTTGCTAGTCTCTCTGTTCATGTCTAAACTTTCAGAGTGTATTCCAAGTAACAGGATGCACCAAGAGGCTTTCACAGGAGAATTGAGATTCACATTTACACTCCTCGCTCCAAAAGTCTGTGAAGTGTGCTGGAGGATCATGATTTGTTTTGAGCAGTGTGCTGATAAAAATTACCACGAGGTATGTCTCCTGCTGTGCTAGGAGCGTCTGTCACAGCTTCAGAAGATCGCTGAGCAGCACCAGATGTACCAGGGCTGCGTTCACAAATTCCAGTCCTGGCTGCTGTCGAAAACCAAGGAGCTCACGGATCTAATGGAGAAGGAGGATACAGGCGAGAACAAGCTCAAAGCTTTACAAGTGAGAATCGCTGGAGCTGTGTTAAGTAACTGCTGTTGATGCTGCCATATTCATACTGAAAAGCTGCCTTTTGTTTTATTCAGCACAGAGTTCAATATTATATTATATTATTAACATACTCTGTTCAACAAAGTGCAAAATATATATGTGAAATTCAAACAGTTATTCTTCTACTTGGGCAATAGTGGAACTGAACTGTAAAAGCATAACCTTTGTAAAACAGAGAGAAAGTGAGACCTGTTGGTTTGGTTGTATGAAATTAGCTTAAACTGATGCTGCAAGCTATCAACACGTCTGAGCCGAAGGCACCGGGAAATCAAGTCTTTGTTCCAATTATAGAAGCCAGGTTGTTGTAGTTTTTCGATATTGTGTGTGTCCCTGCTTCAGGTGCTGGATGACAGTGTAGCCGGTGAGGAGAAAACCCTCCAGCACATCGAGGGACTAGCGGAGGCGGTGAGGACCAGCACTTCTCCTGCCGGGGCGGAGGTGGTGGTGGATGAGGCTGAGGAGCTGAGGCTGGGCTGGCAGAGGCTGAGACAGGGCCTGTGCGAGGCCGGGGAGGGCCTCCGCATCAGCCTGAACTCTCACACTCAGTATGTGGCCAGGTGCCAGCGGCTGGCTGACGACACTAGGCGGCTCAGGGCGCAGCTGCAGGGGCTCGACCACGAGCTGGAGAACGGCTGCGAGGCAGCGGAGCGGGCCGGGTGCACCGAGGAGCAGATGGTGGGCCAGTGGCAGAAATACACGGTAGGCGAACAGTACGTACGGGTGGAAATAGCAGATCCTTTAATGCCGAGGCTTCATGTGCACTGTCTGTCTGAGAGGAAGTGTCCGAGTCATCTATATTTATTGGCAGTGACTGAATATATTTCTACCTGAAGGCGGTACTGAACAAAGGTAAATCGGTCCATGGAGTAGTATTATAGTCTCTGTCCTGGCTGCTGCTAGTAGATTTGAACCTAATTACATGTTTACACGGCAACAACGTTTTTGTTTGGTATGATCGTCTTTTCTACAGACTTATGTACATACAGTTAAGGAGAAGAAACGAGGAGAGGAAAGGGTTTTGATTTAGGTTTGTAAAGTATGTACCCCGACAGAAAGTAACTCACTGAGCTTCTAGAAGTATGACATCAGTAGCTGTACCAAGCAGTGTTTCAAAAACAGACTGAAACTACTCGTATGATTGAATCCTGTTTTGCGTCTGCGTGTGTTGTCATATCCAAACCCTTTGCGCTCCAGCTGCTTCACTTGTTATTATGGGTTGCACACCTTCATTGTGAATTTATCTTGCTGTCGTTTTGATGCCTTTTCTCATTCCCTCCCATCTTTACGTAAACGTCTTCCCTTCTCTGGATGCTAGAAGAAATGGTAAAAAATAAGCGTCCAGATATGATAAGTGTCTCATTTTCTGCCATCACTGCGTATTTAACAACCTGCCTGACACACTGGAACCCTGCCAGGTAATCTGCTGCTTTTTCTTTTGTGGATGCACTGAATACTTCATTGGGGTGTGGTACAGTCACAGCGAGATGATTATACTATTATTTCTATTTCTGTGACATACCAGGTTCATATGCGTCTTTGTCTGCCAAGTCACAGCTGGCTGTGGATTGACAAGCGCTTCCTTCTTTCCAAGGATGGAAAGTGGGAATAAATGTGACAAGTTCTGCCTCAGCTTTCATACGTCTTCTGTTCACATCTTCAGTGTTTGACAGATGGCAGAATCAACAAGACACTGCTCACAGGGAATTATAGAGGAGCTCTCTACCTGTAGAGCAGCTTCTTCTGGGTGTGACTGGAATGCAGAATGATCTGCTGGATACTCGCCTCGCTGTCATCTGCTGCACTCCAGA
The DNA here is from genome assembly GCA_030770545.1 of Macropodus opercularis. Lineage (NCBI taxonomy): Eukaryota > Metazoa > Chordata > Actinopteri > Anabantiformes > Osphronemidae > Macropodus > Macropodus opercularis. The sequence goes on from JAUCMP010000026.1 coordinate 16,802,154, forward strand.
CAGGCTGTCACCTCACCACACTGCTTTTACTTTTAGTGTGTGGTGTGAAATGGATTGTGAATTACTCCATCAATCTCCAATGGACTTAGCCAGTCAGTCTAGAAATGCAGAGTGAACCCTGAACATGCTCCGCTAATTAGCATCCATTCCAGTGATCTCTGTAGATTAGTTGATTTTACTGCAGATGATCTTAGACTTTTCTGTTAAGCAGGTAAACTTGTGATGGTTTAATGAATAATGGCTGAATGATGCCTCTGATCTGACTCCTACAGATGCGATGAACACGCTGAGCGTCTTTCCCAAATGTTCTCTTCTCAAGCATTGTTCCATCGCTGCATTCATCTTAGTTCACACATCGAAGGGTCTAACTGTTTTATACCGTATCAGATATCTGTAATTTTTTTTCATGTAATTGTGGAAACGATCAGCTAGTTTTACAGGCAAGTCCTGTACAACCCCAATTGCAAATTGTATGATATGTAAAATGAAAACAGACGTTTCATCATTTCTTTGAAACTATCAAAAGAGCTGGGTGTCTGTATGTTGCAGGGTGTGAGGAATATGGTGGCAGGGGAGGAGTCCCAAGTGGAACTACTGAAGGCCCAGCTCAAGGAGCTCTTCAGGTTTTCAGAGGACTCGCAACATCTTTCTGACGACGTCTTGGCTGTGGTCAAAAAGCATCAAAGGTACGTGACAGGAAACCTGGAATCACTGGCTGCAAACAAATCCAAGCCTTGTGGGTCACATGAGGCCACAGAGTCATGTTTAACCTTCACTGCATCATTTAATAATCCAGTATCTCAAAGTTGCCTGTGAATTAGTGCAGACGTGGACGACCTACAATAAGGTTCTGGGCTAAAATTTGGCATTTTATACGTTTTTTTTTTTTTTAGAGAAATTAAGACGCACAGTGTGATCATGTCTCTAAACGAAGCAGCAACACCTCCATCAAAGTTTCCTCTGACACTGAGGAGGCTGAGCATAGCACAAACACGTTCTTTGGATTACTTGACTGCGTAGTGCCCTGAAAAAGCTTTAATTCTTGCCAATTGTCAGTAACAGCCCACCAGAATAATATGACATTAGCAGCAGGAGGGTGTGTTGTTACGCGTGGACGTACTGTGGTAGTTGGCGTCTGATGCAGCCTCCAACGAGTCCTGCGGTGTAAATGTTCCGTGTGCTTGTGTTCCAGTGTGAAATCCAGGGCGACCAGGTTGTGTTCAGAGTCGGAATCAGGGCTGAGAAACATCCTCCAGGACCCGCTGCTAGTTTTTGCCCAGTGGAGCAACATGGTCTCTCAGGTGTTGGAGACTTCTGCTGAGGTCACAGATTTTTCCCACATTGCCTTGTTGGTCCAAAACATCGAGGTAAAGTATTGATACGCATGTTGAATGTCCAGAAACCAACACTTTGTGTGAGAGTAGTCACAGACGGTCAGCACTAAGATGACCTGCCGTTGGTGAACCATCGAGGAGATGTGCTGCAGTGTAGTCGTATGCATTGCCACCATTTTGAAAATTCTGTGACGTAGCTAAAGCGTGAATTCAGTCCATGTCCTTGGGGGCAGGCCGGCGTCATTGTTTCCACTCCTTCTGCACGTTATTCGTATTTACACCATGCATGGTACATACGTGAACTATAGTCTGTAGGTGGTGTTTCTGTCTTCAGGACAGGATTTAAGGCAGAGGACGTTCATTATTAGTGTGTGAGAGTTTAGATTCTGATAATCCTCCGTTTTATTGACTTTATTATTTCCACATTCTAACAATAATAAACGGCACAAAATCATTAAAACGGCACATTTCCAGTTTAAACAATACTATGAATGATCCAACTCTCACTAGAAATTCTGTTAAGTAAACTGAACAGCGGTAGAACAGCGACCTGCTCAGGCTGTTTTTAGTCAGGTGTGTTCAGATGCCAGAGATCCCTTTGAATATTACAGGTCCAAATGTGGGGTAATAAATAAATGACATTCCACTGGAAATAAGGGTCGACCACTTTAAACGTCCAGAGGTCTGAGCAGGTCTTCAGAGACAACAGAGACGCACATAATAAAAGGACATTTAGTGTGTGGTCTGTTTAAGCCAAATATTTCTAAACGCCAATCATCCTGTCAGAAGGCCCTTGGCCATCTGTTAGATATATGCAGGTTTCAGACATTTAAATATGTAACTGAGAACATTATCCACCCGACAGACAAAGCCAGCTGTGGTAGATGGATAATGGCTCTATTTTCTCCCACTGTGGCTTGTACAGTGTGGTTTTGGTGGTTTATCTTAATATTAATGTACACCTCAACACCTTCTGTCCATACGGTGGTAAAAGCCTCAACAACCACCCTCCGCTATCAGATTTTGCTGTTACATTTTCTGCAATTTCAACATGCATCATCTGGACGGGGAAAGAAAACCTCATGCTAATTATCTTGTCTGCTGTCCACAAAAAGACTTTAGAGAAGTAGTAGTAGAAGATGTATAACTCTAATTTAAAGCCAACCGTTGAGGAAGCTTCTGCGCCACAGCTTATGTAAGAGTTGCGTCACCATGGCAACACTGTGGCATAGCCAGGAAGATTTTGTGTGAAGTGCTACATGGTAAATACATGGATTTAGTTGTGAAAGTGCTTTAGTTATTCTATTTGTATAGTTTCAGAGTGTTGTTCTTTTCTCTCCACCGACGTAGCTTCTGCTGAAGGAGAGCGTGCAGCTGCAGGAGCGTCTACATCTGCTGCAGGTGAAAGGAGAACTGCTGGACTCCGTGTTCGGTCCAGAGAGGTCAGATGGTCTGCAGGGTGAGCTGACTGCCGCCGTCAGGAACCGAGAGCTGCTGCACACGCAGCTGCTGCAGAGGAGGAGCAGGCTACAGGTACCGGCGTCACTGGTGTGGAAATGACCTGAAATGAAAGTGTGAAGACATCATGAAAGACTACAAGCTGCGTCTGAATGTTAACTATTTCAGTTTCATAATTGAAATTGCTTTCATTACTCTTCACTTTGGCATGAAAGAGGATTGTTTTTATATGAGCTGAATTAAGTGGCAAACCATCTGGAGCCAAATCAGGGTCCTGCGTTTTGTCCATTCATTGATTTACAGCCACAACCAAGAAAAACATGTCCCCTGTGGTAAAGGTTCCTGTCACAGGTCTGTACCATCGCACATCTCTGTAAGTGCAGGCCCTACATGACATTCTGCTAGTTAATGGTTCAGCTCTGAAAACTTTATTATTTATTATTATTAATGCAGCAGTCTTCACTGAGCCTCCTCCCAGTTTCCTGCAGCAAATCTTCTCCAGTTCACTAACATTCTGCAATATTCTGATTGTGTCAAATGACGTGAGGGTCCCTCTCCTTCTGCGACCAAACCTGGCTGGTCTGTGGAGATCGGTATGGTCAGGTTCAGCTGCAATCTCATGCACTGGATCTCTAATTTTCCTGAAACATGGAGAAGAGAAAGCAGAATGTTTTAGGTGCCAGCTTTATAGATTGGGTCTAGGTATTAGCAATTCTGGCATCTGTATTAATCATGTTTGTACATCATCTCTATGAATCATATCTCTCAGCCAAGTCACAGCTGGTGTTTTAGACTTTAAGATCCTAATCAGAATGGTGGCCTCAACAAAAATACACTAGAAATAAATATTACCACGCTAGTATGAAGTATGGATTATGGAGTTCATACCAAAACATTGGACTGTGACTATGAGCAGGCACTTCTTTTCATAAAGTGCACGCTCACCTGTCATCTCCGTTAAAGAGGAATAACGCTGGCAGGCTCATAATGACATGCTCCTCTTCTCAGTGATGGAGATGTAAGTTAAGAATAACATGTGACAGATCGTGCTGTCGTTTTGAAGGTCATCCTGCAAACCTCATTTCATTAGACAAGAGATGATCTTCAAATTGCTGTGGAGACATGGCTGCAAGTTGAAAACATGTTTTCCCTCTAGGGATTAATCTCAAGGAGCGAGGACTTTGGTAACGCCTCCGAGTCGATTCTGTGTAAGCTGACCGGTCTCCGAGACCGACTGGTGGCAGAAGATGTGCTCCAGCCTGACATCCTAGCCAAGAAAAGCCAGTCAGACCAGTTCAGGGTAGGTTGAAGTCTTCACAGGACCAGGAGCCGTTTAAAAATGTTTAAAAGACTCTTACACTGCTCTACCAAAGCCCCCAGTACATTAAACTGAAGAGTCATAGAACAGATTCACTTTGTTTAATCTTTGTTTTGTTGATGTTCTTTAGCTTTGTTTTTCTCCATTCACCTCATATCAAACAGCAGATGCTTATAGAAGTAGTTCTTGAATGTTTTCAGTTGATTTAGTTCAGTGTAGCTCAAGGCCGTGCTCTTTTATTATGGTGTCTAAAGCTTAAATGTCTAATAAATGGTCCCGTTTCTGTATCAAATGTCACTGAACTCAACAGTTTAGACCATTTACATTGACTGCAGCCAATCTGTCGGCCTTCAGGTGATACAGAAGGATCTAGAGGACTGTGAAGCCCATTTAACAGCGATGGAGACTCTGGTCTCCTCCAGTCAGAGCAACAGGACTCAATTTGAGAAACACTACGCTGAGTGGAGACGCTTGTACAACACAGTGAAGGTAAGGCACAGTCAACAGCTAATCACTGTGGCATCAACGCCTGTAATGATGTTCTGACCTCTTTATTTGCACGGTGGGCCTTTTAATACAGTTTGCCAAATATACGATTGGAAATAGCAAAGACCTGACGTGTTTTCCTCTTCCACACATGAATGGCTTTGTTGGAACCACTCTCAGTAAATGCATTTTGACGCTGATGAAGGTGTGTTTCTCTTGTAGCTGAAGGTTCGTGAGAGCGAAGAGAGTATTGCAGACCACGAGAGCTTCCACGAAAGCCTCCTGAACTTAGAGAAGTGGCTGATGATCATGAAGCAGAAGCTGGAGTCCTTCCATATCCCCTCAGGGAAGTGGAGCATAGAGGGTCGTGAACATGAAGCCGAGGTTGGTTTGCGTCTCTTTGGGCCTCTTGTGTTCTTTGCTAAATATCAGTCAACCTCTACCAACCGTGGTGTCGCGCGCCGCTCGTCTGTAGCTCCTCAGCAGATACAGCATGTTGCTATAGTAGCCAAAAATCCATGAAACGATCTCAGCTGGGAATTTGAGCCGTGCAGCATTATTATTACTGATGTTCTGAATACGCCTTACTGTACACGCCGGTGGCTTTGTACTGAATTAACTAATCCAAATATGAAAATGTTATCTTGAATGTAGGTTTTTTTATAATTACACTGACAGGTTGAGATCCTTCACTTCTGCATTTCATTAATTCACTGCATTGTTGAGCGTAACACTGCTCTTTTAAACAACCCAGTGGGTATTAAAAATGCATAGCTGTGTGCAGGAAAGTGTCAAATATACCTGCTGTGTTTATCCACTGAAATAAGCCCAAAGAGGAAGCGTTTGAGCGTAGGAAGAATCTGTTCTGCTTTAATAGCTTGAAAGAATCTGTTCTGTATAACGTCATTAGTCTCTCACTGCATCCTGGAGGAATTTTTACTGTGCTGCTCGAGTTTGTTGAGGTTTTTAGTGTTTTATGCAAAGCTGTCTGAAGGTCCAGCCACAGCATTTCCCCTGGGTTGAAGTCTAGACTTTAGACACAGTCACCTATTCTGGTTTTGTGATGCGCATTGGATCGTGATCTGCGTCAGGCTCGTACAGAACGTCCCTTTACCGGTCTACAGAAAGCACTGGGGGAGTTTCCAGAGAAGGAGCTTCAGCTGCAGCAGACGGAGGTCCAGGGTCAGGGAGTTTTGAGAAAGACTTCAGAGGATGGACGTGTCCACATTCGACGAGACATGGCTCGTCTGCAGGAGTCCTGGATGACCCTGCATACCATGAGTCTCAACCTTCACAGGTACAAGCGCCAATACTCACGGTAGAATGCAGTTGTTGGTATTAATTGTTAGCTGTTCCAGAAAGAACCAATTTGGTTTGACACAGTCGGTGGATTTTCACGCCAAGGCAAAACTGGTTGGAGGCCAGAAAGAATTACGACGTGGAGAAGCAGGTGATGGGCGTGTGAGTTATAAACCCCTTTGTGTTTGTTCCCTCCTGCCTCAGTCTGCTGAACCGCTCCACAGAGCAGGCAGGATCTGACTCACAGAGCCACGGAGGCCCGTCTGAAGGCTCAGGCCCAGCCACACCGCTCGCTGCGGACAGCTCTGGACACAAGGGTGGAGGAGGACCCGAGGGAAACGCAGGGGAGGGGGTAATAGCAGGTCACCTCGAGGACAGCGGCCACTCCTTTAATGGAGATGAACTAGACTCTGCAGCTTCAGGCTTTCGTGGCACAGCAGCCCAGAGAATTTCCATCGACTGCACCGCTGAAGGAAGCCCTCGCAGTGATGAATCAGTGGGGAGATGCCGCAGCATTTTACCTGGAGACGGAGGGGGGGCGTCAAGCACAAGCAGTGGGGAGCCAGGGGAAGGTCTGGGCCCAGGACGAGGGGCTTTCCTGCCGTTCAGAAGAGCTCGAGCCAAGCAGCCATCAGCTACACCAACTCAACAGTCAATGGTACTGCAGTGCTATGTGTACTTTAAAATGTGAATACTTGACCTTTAGTTGTAAGCCACATTGGTTTTTCCACCCGTTGTGTTGTTTGCACTGATGGCTGACATCATTTTTATGTTGGAATCAGAAATGCTCCCACAGCAACACCGTAAGTATTGAATCAGGATTCTGTGACCGCAAAACATGATGGTTGAGGTTGTAGCCGTGTCGAGGCTTAGATCATCTTTAGCTGAGGTCACTGTTTCCTGTCTATCAAATTCAAAAACTAGTCTGAATTCACTTTGGTGCTGTGTGTAAGCAGGCTTGTGTTTTTGCAGGAGGAAGCTGGACGGTACACATCCAGGAAGCAGGAGTTCAATGCCTGGCTGTACAAACAGAATGAACTCCTCTCCGGGCTTCTAAGCACCAAAGGAGCAGCAGTCAGCGCCAAAGACGCCCACGTTCAACAGGACACGCTCAGAGTGAGTGTCCGTTGTGTTTGTGTGACACCGTACCACCTGCAGCATTTCAAGACCAAACCATTTCCAGTAACTATTTGCATCATAACTAACTGAAATGCTTGGGTTGGTTCCTCCATCGACAGTCAGTTGGATCACAGGGTCCTGTTCCTGACAGCCCTGCTGGTTCAGTGATTTGGCCCGCTCATCATTCTCTAAAAACTCTCTTGTTATTAGTATTTTCTACTATGAAGCCCACATCTGCTCAGTGACGGTTGAGCCGCCGGTTGTTTGACTTGGGCAGACCTTGAGAAGGAATGTCATCACTTCATTTACTAAACAAGTAGAGATGCCTGAATGGTGAAGGGACGATGTTTTATCAATAGTAGAACAGTTTGAAGTTGTTTAAACGCTGCGACAGTAATGTGTGTGTTGCATCTGTAATCTCTGCTTTGTATGCATTTAAGCACAGCAGTGGGTAAATTAGTCTCATTATCACAGACGAAACGTTCTGTGTTACACACTTTATGTTCAAACTTCACCGAAGTACAAAAGTGTCTGAGTAACTGACTGTTTGCACTAAAACTGTGAATGACACACATTACATGCAGAGCAGGGACTAGTCCTGCCACGCATTGACGCGCGTCCTCCTGATTAATCGAAGAGGGTTTCTGTACCATTTGCTTTTTCTGACATGTGGAAGTTTAACAACATCGGTACGTCCATGCCAGCCTCCCTCGTCTCAGTCGACAGCGTCTAATTGTTCCTTTTTCTCCTCCTGACCTCTCTGATCACCAGCGTTTGAGCTGACTAATCCTTGCAAACATCCTCATCGTGTCTCAAATCAGAATAGTTGAAAAGGTGACATTCTTGTCTCACAGTAGAACAGCCAACGATGCCTGAGGTGGGAGGATGGGATGCTGGATCCTCATGTGATGGCTTCTTGGACCATGTGGTCCTAGCACTGCCTTTCCCAGTCCCTTCCCTCTCCTCCTTCCACTCTGCGTCAGTTCTTCTTTCCAGATGTTCAGAGGTCCAGTATGTCAGAGAATATCACCAGAACGTTGCATCCTGATCCAGCTATCTCTGTTTCCTCGCTGGGTCTGGGGCTCATCTTCATTTCAGCTCACTTCCACAGTAAAATACCGGCTTGACCAGTGGTGATAAAGAACATCACTGGCATACTTACGTTGAGACAGCGGGTAGAATCTGGGAATGTGAGCAGAGAGGTGCCACTGCTTTGAATTGCAGGGCCACACAGTCTCACACACAAACCTACAACATCAGGACCAGCTTCCACACCAGCTCCTGTTAGCCCTGGGACCAGTGGACCCAAACGTCCTGTCACCAGAAAATGAAGCTGAAAGAAGAATCGTATGTTTTTAGTTTTGTCTTGAAAATTGGTTGCACTTCAATGTGTCCACACCAGTGAAGGAGGCTGACAAGGACCAATTCAATGATTGGAGCAGCTCAACGCCTGAACAACAGGCCAGATTGAGCGTGTGTCCTAATATCTAGTTACAGCAGGTGAAGAACCCTCCTGAGGTGGTGGGTCTGTCATTATCATCAGCTGGAATCAGGCAGCCATGGAAGTCAAGTGGTACAGACGAAGCCTTTACCATCGTTACTGCACAAGGAATGACTGACTGTAAATGGTCACGTCCTCCGTTTTGTCAGACTCTGAGTTACAGATGAAAGTACTGACCACGCACACACATCCTGAGTGATTTACTTTTATCCTGCCTTCATTTGTTCAGTGAACCCTTCTGCTGTCTTGTGCAGGCTCTGCGGAGAGAGGTTCCCTGGGGTCAGGAACAGTTCCAGCTGTTGCTCCAGGAGAGTCAGAGCAGTGGAGCTGACTCAGCAAAGGAAGTGGATCTGGAGGACCTCCGCTACCGCTGGATGGTCTACAAGTCTAAACTAAAGGATGCGGAACCTGTCAGGGTCGTAGCCCCTCCCAGGGTAAGAACCAACGGCACCTGTTCAAAGCTTGACCAACAGCAAACTACCTGTATTTAAATCCACTCTCAGCCTACACACCACAGCGACGTACTGTACGGGAGGCTCTGAGCCTAAAATCCAAGCTACCAGCTTGTTTAGCTGCCGTGTTGTGGGAGTTGGTGTCTCCAAAGCGAGGGGACTGTGGTTCGATAGAAGGTGAAGCCAGAAGAGGGAGTCTGTTTGTGGAGAATGTAATGGGAGGATTGAATGAGGTGTTAAATTGCCCGTAGGAGACAGTGAGTGCTTGTCTGGCCCGTTGATGGACTGGTGACCTGTCCAGGGTGACCCCACTTCTCGCCTGATTAACAGCTGGGATTGGCTCCAGCATGGCCACGACCCTAAGGAGGATAAAGTGATAAGATGAGTCTGAGGTCTTGCATGCACCTAATAGACAGGTGACCGTACTAAAATGACATCCTGTAGCAAACCGTGGTCACAGGAGCCGGACACCCCAGTTAAAGCAGCTCTGTGTTTCTGCCACTAGATGGCGGTGTGGTGTAAGTCACAACACTGCCCTTCTGTTTCACACTAGATCTGTTCAATTGTACAGAGTGTTGGTGAACCAGACGGCCACGTTAGCTGAGGGTCTGCCTGGAGAACTGGCACGAACTAAGAAGGAAACCCTAGTAAAACCGCTGAAGACGAGTCACAGCGTCGGACAAGAGTCTGAGCGAGGACACAAACGGTAACGAGCTGGTGTCAGGCTGAGATGAGCTGACAAACGCTCTGAGTTCAGCCGTGCGTCTGCTCGCTGAGCTTCCGTTTGCTCCTGCTAGTCAGCAAGTACAAACCATTATTGTCAGTAACCGGAAGAAGTTTCCTGGTAAACGGATTACGTAGACACCTGGAACTTGAGTTTAAGGGCCAATAGCCTAAACTCTGATTACCTGTGTGAGGTTGTGTGCACTAGGAGACGCACACTCCAGCGTCTGTGTAGTGTGTGAGGTTGTGTGCGGCTGTTTGGAAGGTGGACGTATGATTGTCCATCAATCATTACCTTTGTGTGCACAGTCCAACACATGCTGCATTTGAACGGACCCACAAGTCAACACACTACTGTCCGGCTGGGAGAACTAACTAGAACTAACTAATTGTTGTCAGCTGACCTTAACCAGACCTGCTTTTACAGGGTTAACGGTTCTTTGCAGGATTCAGGGACAAGAACTAAAGTAACAACCTTTGATTGTATGTTTGCGATGTCTGCTGATCCTTCTTTGCTTGTGTCCATCCTCTCCCAAACGAACCAACCCAAACTCCCGTGTTGCTGCAGAAGCTGGGGCTGCTGCATCGGGCCTGTCGCCTGGCTCTTCTCCTCTGGCTCCTGCTCCTGGCTCTGCTGTTCCTGGCCTTTCTGCTGCCCCTCATGGACGAAGGCAACAGCTGCTCCCTCTCCAACAACTTCGCTCGATCCTTCAACATCATGCTCCGCTACAACGGACCTCCACCCACATAGAAACCCGTATCCACTGGTCCTACTCCCATGATGCACCTCAGCTCATATCAGTGTACATAAGATAAGCGTCATGCTTGACTAAAACGTCTCCAACAGAACCATAGACGCTTTAGTTTAGTTTGAAGCTGTGCTGCTTCAGACTCAAACACCAGTCAACAATCCATGTTCAAACCACTCATCCTTAGAAATTTTAACTCTGCAAACAGCAGCAGTGCTTAGTGATTCGATCGTTATGCTAATCATTCGATGACAGAAGCGACATCTGCAATACTCATCAGCTGCTTCTTGAATGGTTCGTGTGAGACGAGCCAAAGTCAATCAGTCCACGGATGCTGTTGTGTTTGAGCAGAGCTAAACTCCCGTCTGCTGTGTTCTTCACTTAACAGGATCTGTAGAAGCACCAAGTGTGTTTATGTGCTCGTCTGATTCTGAGAGCTCATCATTTAGCACAGAGCAGGAAACCACTTCAAGTCAGTCAGTACCAAAGTGCAGTAGCGTCCACCGTACTGTAGTGTGTGTGTGTGTGTGTGTGTTGTTTGGTTTCGTCTGGGTTGGTCTAGTGTCTGCTCATTTACATTTTAATATTACATCATGTGGCTTTTTCCATTGATACGTGTGATATGATGGTCAAATATTCTAAGTAAAGAAGGTATGAAGTAGATAAATATTAAAAACTATGCAGGCAGAGGCTGTAGCAGCAACGATGGCAGAATTGGAACGACTGCTGCTGAAGAGGAAGGAGTTCCTGAACCTGCTCCTCTACCTCCTCGTAGACAGAAACGTTGTGACTTTGAGGAAGTTTCATTGCTGGAAGGTTTGCCTGTAAGCGTTAATAGTTTGAAACGGTGCCACGAGCCAGTGGTGAACGCTCAGAACGCCGTCCCACGCGGCCCCCGGCGGCTGTTGGTCCAGCTCGTGCTTTGGTGCTGGCGCCTCTAAAAATACAACACATACACAGTGTTTTTCTGGCGGTTGTTGCTGTGGCAACAGTGATCAAATGAAGTGACACTAACAAGTCCTGTTATTCTGGGTCCATTTCTAAACGGCGCAGCCTAACTCCCTTAACTTACTTAGACGAGATCGGATTTGACAGATGTGCGGGTCACATCGTGGCAAGGATTGATCCTCTGCATGTGAAACGTCAGTTCTGTTTACAGGCTCCACACTGGGCTGGGTTTTAAACCTGCCACGTTTAGGACGCGATGCTCGTTCCTGTGTTTGCACTGCCCACACAGAACTAGCGTTAGCTTTGTGTGGGCAGTGCGACGTCCTTCGGGTTAAAATCTGCATCGCAGCAAGGAGCACGTCACTGGCTCATAAAAGGTTAAACGGCCCACTCAGCCGTCCGCCAGCCATCTGCACCGCGTTGCTAAGCAACATGGCAATGACAGTTCATCTGCTGCGAACGCGTTAAAAGGAGGAGCGGTTCTCTGCTGTCGTCGTGATGTTCGTGCATTAATATTTGACCCGTGGTGGAAGTCGCAGTCACATGTCAGGGGCAGGTCCTGATTCCAGTGAACGAGCCTGGATGATGAGCTGCCGCATGTGTGTGTCGGCCTGAAAGCTTTGCAGCATCCAGTTATTTATCTTTACTCCGTGTCCTATGTCCAGCAGGTTCATCCTGGCAGCTTCTCGCTCGGTCTTCTATGATGCATGTCCCTTCAGAATATGCACCGTCTGCTTTTAACCTGACGTTGGTACAGGATCTTATGCAACACGTGACTTGAATTGTAAGAAACACGTTGGAGCTCTGCTTATGCAAATCTGTTGTAACTTCCAGTGTCTCCGATCGAGTCATTAATCATGGAAATGTAACAGCTTTTTTATGAAATACGACTCTATTTTATTAAAGTTTTAAAACGGTAGAAAGTCTTTATAATACTCTGAACGCTTGTGTTTAACCAGTTCCTTTTGTATTCTCATATAATAATAATATAATAGTATTGAGAGCTGGAATGTTGTCTGAGGTTTTTTTTTGTCCTTCCTGGAGCATTGGACCCGGTTCTGGCTGTTAGTGGGGACGAGGCTACGCCTGCATGTGTCGACCCAGACAACCGCTGACGAACTTCCTCCACTTCATGCCGATGTCCTTGAACTAGACACATCCACTTTCTCCAGTGTCCTCATTCCTGAATAATCTGATCTACAAGCCTGCTTCTGCCTTCGTCGAGGGTTTGTGCTCGGCCTCCCACGCTGCTCCTACCTCCACCGAGCGGCGCTGCCATCTGGAGCCTGCCCTCTGCCGAGCAGCAGAACAGACGGTGGACTAAGGCCGCAGCGTTCGGAGAGAACGTCCCTTCTAGGCTTGAGGCCGCCGTGAAAGCTGCCCGCTTCTCCTAATAGCAAGACAACTCGGACCGGTCCAACTGAGTGTAACAGGCCCGTAGGACTGTAATAGTTCTAGTAGTTCAGTTTTTACGTGACACTAACTTCATCCACCACATCCTCACGTTCTCATCCATTAGATCGACTGCTGAACTAAGTGTCCTCTCTCCTGTCTGATATCTTCTGATGCTACTGGGAACTTTGTGGAAGCTTACTTTGCCAGGGTCGGTTGTGCTCAGGGTTATGTAACGGACGTAGGCTTGGCAGGAAGCGTGCGTCAGTCTTTGTTGCAGGCAGGGAGGGAGCTCACCACGTGCAGAACCATCCTATGAAGCTTTGCAGACACTCGCATCTGGTCCTGAACGAGGCAGGTGTCATTGACTGACTGAGCGCCTGACGGCACTGGGTCCAAACCGACCCTCAAAATGAGTGAGCGTGTCTCTTTATGCTACTCGGCTGCTAGACTGACACCGAGCCTCCCACAAGTCAGGGTCAAAGCTCTATGATGGCGCTGGAGAGTTTCTCAGTATCAGCTGTTCAGGGAGCAGAACAGGATGCCGAGCCGTCCTGATTAGTGCTCACATTCACTGGACAGGATCCTGAGGCACTGGCATTGATTAAACAAAGAGCTTTTAGGGCTGCACACGTTATGACAGATTATCGTCACAGCTGGATTTCATAACGTAGATGAATCTGCATTTCCTGAAATGAACGATTTGTCTGTTCTGCACCGCTGGGTAGACAGAAGAGCCCTGAGATTTAGATTTAGCAGGATAGTGACAGAAAGCTCAAGCTGGGCTTCAGTAACTAATGTTGGTGTTTGGAGTCTCCAGGTCTGCATCTACCAGGCCGACCGGCTGAAGCCAGTCAAGGACTTACTCTCTGAAGACGAGCATGGGCCTGTAGCTTAGAGTAGAGGAGACGCAACCATTTCCCCGCTCACACGAGTTTACACAAAGTCAGGCTGGTTCGGCCCGTGGGAGGAAACCAGAGCCCGAATCGAACCCAGGGCGGCGGTGCTAAGAGGGTCCTGTCATTTTGGGACATAGTGATAAAGGAGCATACGTCTGAGCTGCTCTCCAGCAGTGTGAGCTGCAGGGCCTGAACCAAAATAACATCCTGAAATATTTAAAGCGGCCAATGTGGAGAAAAGTGACAGTACAGAATGTTACATGGACTGAAACCCAGATCCAGTTCGTCCCCTGCAGGCAGTGGTTGCTTAAGCCCAGGAGGCGAGTAAACGGCGTCTCTGCCCTGCTGGACCATCGTATCGAGACCTTGAACACTAATGAGACAGTGATGCATGAAGAACTTCCTGTTCCACTAGGTTTCTGTGTTGTTAACCAGATTAACGCCCAGATGACGATGGAAGTAATTGGCTAAGTTGATGACACGCAGAACAACGATGACGAGAGCAAAGGTGAGGAAAACGGTCAACGGCAGCTTACCTACGCAGACGTGGTCTGAAGAGAAGGTCACGAGTGACTCACAGCTGCTTCTGTGCTATGATGGATCTCCTCCAACAGAGGGCGAAGTGGGGGAGGCGTCACACGCGATCATCCACGTGGAATCACGTCCTCTTCAGATGCTGCATCGATGAAACATGTCCTTCATTCAGAAACACGTTAACAGCGGTGCATATTTAACTTGCAGGGCACTTCCGTTTGTTTTGCATTTGAAAGTGTGAGTTCAGCATCTCACAGCTGATGCACCTGCACTCAGAAGCCGGATTCGTCCAGAGGGAAGGACGTGGTTCTGCCTTGTAGGCGCCAGCGATCATAGGTAACATTCCCGTGTGCTTTGATGTGAGCTGAACACACGTTGCAGATGTTTTACACAGATTAGTCCTGATGATGCAGCAGCTGCTTCGCTCGTCTCAGGTCAAACAAGATTAGGATCAACTTGCAGTGAGTCGAGTGTTTGTGTCAGTAGGAGGATCACTGGTTACGTAAGCTCTGCCTCTGCGTTGTGTGGGCTGAGCTGTGCTCACGCTGCCGCTAATAGAGCAGGAAGAACAACCTGCCTTCATCCAGCAAATTCACCATCCGTACCAGCTGAAACACATTATTAATCCTAATTATTATTGTTGTTGTAATTTGTAATTATAGTACGAACCTGAAAGGCTGCCTTCAAAACACACTGGCGTGGAAGCAGCTTCACTCAGAAAGTCGCAGCACGTACTTTATGCAGGTCTGCTCTGCTGCGTTTACACCCTCAGCTCTCGCTGGAAAGTGAGATGTGACTGTGTATACGCACATTTCGTGAAGATGATGGTCGTTTCCTGCTCGGTGACAGCGGACAGACACCAGACTGTAATCACTGCACAGGAAGAGATTTATGCAGAACCAGTACCGAAGCTGGACGTCACAGAATCCAAGCAGCTTCTAATTAGTAGCAGGGCAGCAAAAATCAACCTTTTTATGCTTCTAATGCATAAACAGCTGGAGGCTTGTATATACATTATTACTCAATATCTGGCCTTGAAGAACAGTCTTCAGATCAGAGGAGTGTCCAGGTCCAGGACCAGTGGAACGGCCTGGTCTGACCCTTCTACTAAACTCTGTTCGTCAGAAGCAGCAGCTCAGTCAACCTGGTGTAGATCAGTGTAGTTCAACAGACCACAAGTATCGATCACAGAGTCACTGATGAGACCTGGACTAAACCCACAGAGCAGCAGCAGATGATGGAGAAGAACCAAGCGTATGTATGTAGAACTCGCGCTAGCTTAGCGTGTTGACCAGTGAGTCGTTCTGCAGCTGCTCCTTCCTCCTGAAAGACGCGCATCTAACCATCACTTCCACAGAAAGCAAGTATTTGGAGCAGGATGAACTGGGTCAACAGTGTGTGTGTGTGTGTGTGTTTAAGGTCACTGAGCAGCAGGACATTCACATCAGAAGCGTTTATGCTTTCTACAAATACGAGGTGTCGTATACTTGCTGGAGCAGTGGGTGGTCGGTGACCCTCACTGCTTTTCCTCAGTGGTTTTCAGCATCATGCTCAGCGACGGCAGCGCTGATCGTCCAGATGTTGGGAAACGACAGGCGCCGGATCCAGAAGGGACTTTTAGGTCATTTCACTGCTTCTGGACGTGGTGGGACAGAACTGATGATGATGCTCCTGTCTTCACAGAGCAAAGCAGCTAAACGCCTCCCTATGCAGGAGGCCGGTTCCACTCCGGAGGCTCGGTGCCCACGTCACTCTGAGGTTCTAACAGAGCTACGGGTTCTGGTTCTGGGTCGTATCCTGGAGCTGTGGTTGAGGCCACTGATGTGTCCCAAAGGTCACGATGTGTCTCCTAGAGGCCGTGTTCCCTGAAGCAGCAAATAAAAACTGACCATCTTCCAGGGAATAGGAAGCTGCAGGACCCACATAAACACGGTTTATGCTCATTCAAGCTGTTTAGACCGTTTCCATCCGTAGCTAATGGCAACACCTCCCGCAGGAGTAGGTTGGACCGAATGTGAGTCTGTGCCCGGATCTAGCGCGAGGAGGAGGAGGCGGAGGAGGAGGAGGCGGAGGAGGCGGAGGAGGCGGGCACTGCATCGGCTCCATCCCACCTCGGAAATACCGACCAGGTGCTGCAGCCTCTTCCTCCTGGTTTTACTCCTCGGGTCTTCAGCTCGAAGCTCCTTCGTTCTCTGCGCTGCTCGGAGGCGGGACGTGGCGGTGAACCGCAGCGCATCCGCGGCCTCAGCCTCCCTCCCTGCGCCGCATGGCTCCCGGCCGCCCGGCCGGACAATAGTCGGTCCGCCTGCCCGCGGCCACTTCCTGCCCCGCGTCCCTGCGGCTCCGTCCAGATGGCAGGACAGTGGGGAGACTGGTTCGAGCGGGAGGAGCTGATCGGACAGATCAGCGACATCCGAGTTCAGAACCTGCAAGGTAGGAGCATCCGAACCCGAACCCGAACCCAGAGCCGCTGCACTGCTTTAGAACGTGCACAGCGCGCGCGTCACGGTGCGTCCGAATGGGAGAAGTTCGGCCGGTGTCGAACTTTACGTCGCAGACGTTGTAAAGTTGGAGGCTGCGCGTGAAGCCGAGCGTCTCTGGTCACGAGCGGCTTCTGTCCGACGACGTTTGTTTTCCTGCTTCTCCTCGAGAGGACGAACCATCAGCAGACCGTGACGGAGCGGACCACGCAGGCAACACAAGTAGTGGCGACCCAGCGGGTCAGGATCCATCCAGCTCTGGAGCTGCTGGACGGGTCGGTTCCCTGCTGACAGTTTGAGGTCGGCGGGTCACGTGACCCGGGTTTGGTGCCTTCGCATCAGAGGGAAGCCTCTGACCCGTCTGCCTGCTCCGGTTAAGGTCCGGTCTGAGTGACGCTTGGTTTAGCTGCCAACAGGGCTTCGCTCGGGTCAGAGGCGCAGGAAGCAACAACCAGACTCCTCAGCTCCTCCAGCCTCACTGTTCATGTCCCACCAGTCAGGTTCTGCTGACGGGAGTTGAACCGAGTGGCTGCACCTTCTTATTTGATGCGTGATTCTCTTGGGTACGAGCAGACGATCGTCTGTGTTTAAAACCAGGCCGGAGGCTGTTACATAACATGATGGGCTCTCCCCCGTCCACCCCCGTCCTCCCCCCACCTCACTACGGAGCAGGTTTCTGTCTCTGCTACCAGAAGTGACATCCGTGTTTATGTCCGTCGCTGTCGAACGTTACCTGGATGCTGGTGATTGACAGCTCAGAGCCCGGATGCTGGTGATTGACAGCTCAGAGCCCGGATGCTGGTGCTGATGTTTGGTCAACGCTGGTCGTCGTTTCCTTCCCGGAGGGAACTTTGACCTTCTACTTTCTTTCAGGCTCCTCTGTAACGTGCACTGATCACGTGTGTTAAACTAATCACACAAGGACTATGTGAGGCTGGATTTGTCAGCCTTTGTGTATTTATACGCAGCAGAGGTCGGAGGTTTCCTCTGCTCCTGGAAGCAGCGGTGGCAGCAGCCTGAACTTCTTCCCGTCTGTCCCAGCTCTGACCTGGTGTTTAGTCCCTGAGCCTCGTCGTCTAAATGCTAATCCGCTGTTTTCTGGTCCCGGCTGTTGCTGCTGTGTCTCGTCATTAATTTCTAAACGCACCGCAACATTTCTCAAATGCCTTTAGACTCAGAGGTTAATAATTTACTAGGCAACAGCTGCTTTCATGCTGTGTGCTCTGTGCTGATCCATTTATTTGCATGTTTGCGTCAGTCTGTGAGTTGTTTGTGTCCTTCCTGAGCTGTTTCTATTCTCAGACGCACAAACGTGTGTTAAGTGTTTCCTCAAACCACAGAGGACGAGATCAAGCTTCAACGTGTCCCAGTTGGAACCGAAGCCTCTCCTGCCTCCGCTGACTGAGCTCTCCAGCGGTTGTTAAGCTGCACGTTGCCACATACATGTCGAATCCACCTTGTCCTGAACCGTTTCAGCAGGGGGTCGTCTCCAGAGGCTCTGGAACTGCTCGTCAGCAGAACAGCGACGTCGCTCAAACCTCTGGTTTCTCTGAGTCCATGCTCGATGGGCTCATGACCAATGTAAACTAGTCTCCTGTTCTGGCTCCAGTGTGGCTGCGTTGTTAAGCACCTGTTGTCTGTGGAGGTGGTGATGGGAGTTGTGTGTCTGTAACTGTGAGACTTCCACTGCGGTGTGTTTCTTTTTTTGGTGTGTAACTGTCAAGGTGAGGGCCTGAAACGTCCACATGCTGCGTAACTGAACACGTTCAGCATGAATCCAGTGAAATGATCACACAAACAACAGCTACTGGCTCGAAGTTCTGATCACAAGACACAGAGAAGCTTGAATATGGACGTGATGCTGCAGGAACTAAAGTTGGTGTCCACTGGACTGTTCTCTTCCCTGGGTTGACTACAGACGCACAGACCTGCACTGAGAACCAACCAAGCTCCTGATGCCTCTCTAACGTCGAGTCACTGAAGCCTCCAGCTTCTCGTGATGTTCAGCATCCTAGTGAAGTGAACCGATCTGCTGTAGCTCCCGCTGCGGGATAAAACCCTTCATGCCGTCATTGCTTATTTGCTCGTAGACTGTTTAGCTTTGGGCTCCCACTAAATCTGTGGTTTGGAAACGAAGCGTCCTCAGGTGCTGCGTGTTTGCTTTCCTCCGGGTCACGTAATCTGGAGGAATGTAGAGAGCGTTTGATGCTAGATGACGTCAGCCTTCGTATATTGTCAAATCAAATCCAGGTTCTCTGAGGGATCACAAGCCCACTACCGCTGTTAGATCATCCCTTAGAGGAGCTTCCTGTTAAGTCCTACTGCAGCATCCTCCTTCCAGGGCTACGAGGAGTTTTAACGCTCTCCCTGGACATTAAATGCAAAGTATGTGAGACGTCTGCTGCATCTGCATCACCTCAGCTAATCAAGCTCCGTAGTAAATACTCCCGATGACTCCAGATGTCGTGGTTGGAACCAGGAGCACGTGGTCAGCCGCTGGTTGAACTACACGCTGTAAACCGCTAACAAAAGATTCTCTCATCCTGCTTCACTGTGTCGTCGTGAGGAGCCTTTTCAAAATGCTGACGGGCTGAACCCAGCGGCCGTGTGTGGTCCCGACCCTCTGGCCCTAACCAGCCATTAAACAAACGCTGAACACAGCTCGCTGGTTAGTTGGATGTTGTGGTTTCCAGGTGCTGAGGCTGAAAGTCAAGGAGCAGAATGTGTTTGCATACAGGTAGAGTCTCCAGCATGTAAACGGGGTCATTTAATGTCTTTAACGTCCTCATAACAAAACGTGGCTCCAAAGAAGAGGAATCACTGATTTCCTGCCTCCCTAGAACATGAAGACAAGAGCAAAAAGAAACGCCGTCATCTCTGCCACGGAGGAATGTTCTGAGCTCGGCTCATCGTTTGGTGTCAGGTGTCTTTGTTTCGCTTTATGTCGTCCGTCTCGTTTTTCCACGATCACATGACCAGCTACAGCGTCTCCCACACGTACAGTGTGATCTAGATTATCTACAGTGTGAGAGAAAACCTAGAAACTGAAACGGTCCCGTTGGAGCTTTGCCACATTCTGCCTGTGGATGTAAAAGCAAAAAGCCTTTTACTGCATAGATTCTGCCACGTGTCTGTTGATCTGCCTTCTCTGGGTTTGCTCCATTACTTATTAACCTTTTACAACAGAGGAAAGTCAACAACACGAATCACCGAGTGGGAAAACCCTCCGTGCCTTTGAGCCCATCCGGCTGCTGGAGCTCACCTTTAATACATGTAATGGTCATTGGTGCGTGTCCAGGTCCATGGAGTTTGGGTTGTCAGCCAAAAGAGCACGAAAGCACAGCTGAGGTCCACACGACTGCGTCAGAACAAACCACGGAACAACTGGAGCAACGTTCCACAGCTGAGTTGGGTCTCAAGGCCAGAATCGCACAGTTCAGCAGCCGCCGTCACTCACGGCTGCCGTATGAACCACTGTCAACTATTAGGACATTTCTTCCAGATCGGAAATTATGATGTGAGCTTTCAGCCTAAGACACGAGGAGAAAGGGCCTAAAGTGGACGTGAGCCGTGCAACAGACGAACTGCTTCCATCTGAACATCTATTCTGTGTTCAAAGGGAATGTGAACATCTGTAGGCGTCAGGACTCCGACTATTTGATGAATGGAATAGTTTAACATCGGTCGTTCTGAGACTCTGACGGATGTTGTTAAGTGCCACGAACACAGTTCCGCTGAGACAGCGCTGAGGTTCAAACGCTGCATCTCGTTGGTTGTCGCTTCGGCAGCTTGTTCAGCAGAGCGTCTGTGGCCTGGTGGGATGTCGTGTGGTCTTCAAAGCATCGGTGATGTTGCCACGGTCAAACCCCTGATGCTTCTTCCTGGGATGCTGCAGGTCCCCTCGTCTGCTCTTTTGAAGACCTTGTCGTCGGCAGGTTCCGGCTGCTTTGTGGCCGTTTGGGCTCAGCGGAGGCGTCCGGACCGTAGCGTGGTTCTGCCTCCTCTCGGCTTTGGTTTCTCTCGCTGTTGCTTGTGTTATTGTCATTATTCTTACCTCATAAGGTCCTTTCGAACGTCTCTTCCCTTAATGTGTGTAGTGAATTTGCAGATGGTTTCTGGCAAATAGAACAACATTTACTGAATAATCCAAATTGTGCTGTAGAAAGAAGTGAACTAGACAATGAATGATGAACAGCGGTAAATTCTGCTCCCACCTGTAAATAATGTCCACAAACAAAGACCTTGTGCAGCTGGTGCAGCTAGCAAGCAAAGGCTGAAACGCTGGGGCTGTCATTTCTCTAATTAGCCTCGAGGATAACTGAGAACCACGACCCGCATGAGACGACATGGACTAGAAGTCAGTAAGTACCCGAGTGCCCAGACCCCTGGCTCCAGCTTCACCGCATGTTATTTCTGTCTGTGTTGCAGTCGAACGGGAGGTGGTTCAGAAGAGGACCTTCACCAGATGGATGAACCTGCATCTAGAAAAGGTTGGTTCCGTCATCAGTGTGTCTGAACTATGCACGTGGCTGTGGAGCTGCCTGTCAGCCACAGTAACGTTTCATTACACAGTAAAGTGTCGCTCGGCAACAGCAGCTGCTGTATGGAAAGAAATACCTGAGCAGTAAGGATGAGGCTCAAAGATGTGAGGAGACCTTTCACGAAAAGTCACGAAAGCTGCATCTTCACATAGTTCTAGAAAATAAAGCCCAGTTCACACTGGGTCCTGAATGCGTCGGGGCTCTGAGGAGCCCGTGTCATGAGCTTCTGGTCATTTCATGTCCACTGATGATGCTCCTCCTACAGCCACTACTCGCGTCCTTCTACATCACGGTTCAGTCGTTGGCAGCGATTCAAGCTCAGCATAAGCGTCGTTTTGCGTTGCGAGAGGCTGTAATGTGCTCGATTGTCACTGAATTTGCTTTGCCTTTGCTCTGACTTCGTAGGTTTTCAGTCCGTCTGATCAGCTCTTTTGTCTTCTCTCACACAATCAGCCTTTCTTGTCTTACTCACTGTTTGGCCCTGCGTCAAATCTCTGGCCCACTAACTGACAATTGTACGTTTGTCTCACGACCCACCTGCCAACCTTCACCGTGTTCAGACAAGTACTGAACTGGCTTGTTGTGGCGACAGACTAGAGGCTGTTACCCGGTTATGACGCTGCGTGTTTAGCCAAGCACCGTGCAACAGGTCCTTCTCTGACGGTGTTTAGTGTGTGAGGTGGACAAATGTCTGCTTCACACTGATTCATCGTCGTGCTGAGCAAATGACGGAGCGACCCTTTAAGAGGACCGGACCCTTCATTAACAGAGCGCAGCAGGGTCGTCCATTGTCTCCTAGACTTCCACGTCAATATTTCTGCTGTTTCCCAGTGTAACCCGCCCGTTGAGGTCCAGGACCTGTTCCGGGACGTCCAGGACGGACGCGTCCTCATGGCGCTGCTGGAGGAGCTCTCTGGCTGCAAACTGGTCAGACTCCACCCGTTTCTAGTAGCAGACGTTGTCACATTGTTGTAATCATCACGAGTCGCTTTCCTTCTATTTAAAATGAATCCTTCTGAACTATTTTCTAGCTTCACGGGTTCAAGAAGTCCTCCCATCGGATTTTCAGACTCAACAACATCGCTAAGGTCCTGTCTTTCCTCGAGGAGAGAAACGTGAGTGTCCCATCCAATCAGCTGTTACGCTGAACAAATCTCCAAAGGTTCACTAAGACTATGAAGGACACGAAAACCCGGTGCCTGCTTATAGACTGCTGGTGTTCCTAGGTCAAACTGGTGAGCATCGATGCGGCCGATGTTGCCGATGGCAACGCCTCCATTATCCTGGGTCTCATCTGGAACATCATCCTCTTCTTCCAGGTAGTGGCATCCTCTTCACCCCCCTCGTAGACTCTAAGTTCCCCCCCCGCTGTTTTCTCAGGTTGACTGTGTGAACCAATCTTTACAGCAGAAGGTAAAGTTCCTCTGTGATCCAGCAGTGAACAAAGTCTTTGGTTGTTTTCAGAGCTTTGATTTGACGTAATAACAGTGTAACAGTACTGTGGTTGCCATGGTAACTATTACGTAATGTTTTTGTTGCTTACTGGAGATTTTTCTTTGCCTGTGGCTCTTGGTCTGATACCTTGGACAGAAACAAAGTTTCTTTTGTATTTCTGAGCCAGTCCAGGTCGTGGTGGACAGATGTTGTTGGTTCTGTCTCCCTGCAGATCAAGGAGCTCACTGGGAACATCAGGAGCCAGTTTCCTTCCTCCTCCAGCCTGTCGTCCATTCCCACCAGCTCTGACTCTGACACGTCCTGCTGCAGCAGCCCTTCGGACGAGCGACAGCCCGCGTCCACGGCCGTGCGAGAACACAGCAAAGCCATCAAGAAGCTGCTGCAGTGGGTCCAGAAGCGAACACGCAAGTGAGAGCAGTTTGAAGATGATTCGGTTCAGTGTTGGTGTGATTTGAACAGCTGAGCCCTCCTCCGGTTCTGTGACACTCACAGTCACACCTACTGTAGCAACGAGCTCAGCACACGCTAAGCTGGACACAGACGTGATGAACTAATCACGCAAGCAGACAGGCGTTGTGTAAAACTGTTTTGACATATCTGAGCTAATTTCGTTCCACATTGCTGGCATGGACTGGTCAATGAAAACTGTCTTCTCAGGTACGGTGTGGCAGTTCAGGACTTTGGAAAGAGCTGGACGAGCGGCCTGGCCTTCCTGGCTGTCATTAAGGCCATTGACCCCAGCCTGGTGGACATGAGGAAGGCCCTGCTAAGAAGCCCGAGGGAGAATATGGAGGATGCCTTCAGGATCGCCCATTACAGCCTGGGCATCCCACGTCTGCTCGAGCCTGAGGGTAACAGGAAAATGACTATTTGTGTCAGGACTCTCTGACTGGTGCGAGAAGCAGCAGTAGAAGCTGGTTTTATGTCACTGACGACAAAATGTTTGGTTACCAGTAACAACCTGTTTGACAGAGTCTCTGTTGAAGGCCATTAGATGAAGCAGATGGGAGAGAGAGCCTCTCCAGGTGACTAGTCCCCACCTCTGTGCTTCGTGTAGATCATGTGACGTGATGAGGAAACATGCAGGGACTATTTCACTGCCTCCCTGGTGTCCACGTACGCCCCAGAGATACATGAATGACTGACGTGTGGTGACTTTTCTGTCTGTCCAGATGTGACTATCAACGCTCCGGATGAGCAGTGCATCATGACCTATGTGTCCCAGTTCCTGGAGCACTTCCCTGGCGTGGAGGAGGTGAGAATCCTCTCCATAAAGCACAGATAACTGGTCTTCAGAGTGTTGATGGAGTTTTGTCCGGTTGTGTCTCAGGTGCAGGAGCCATC
Organism: Macropodus opercularis; assembly: GCA_030770545.1. Classification (NCBI taxonomy): domain Eukaryota; kingdom Metazoa; phylum Chordata; class Actinopteri; order Anabantiformes; family Osphronemidae; genus Macropodus; species Macropodus opercularis. The sequence continues at coordinate 16,826,186 of JAUCMP010000026.1, forward strand.
CCTTCTCATCGAACGCAGCGTTTCTATGGGCCGACTCAACTTCCGTGACGGTGACTCCTTTATAAGGAACGCTGCTGACCGGAGGCGGGTGCGGGAGAGGTCCTACATGTTCCAAAAGGATTGTGCCCAACCCCCGCCCAAAGTCTTGCTGTCCTCTGTGTCAGAGGACAGGACCGCCGTGAGCCCCCGGCCGAGGCCGGCAGCAGCTCGTTCGTGGTCCAGTGAAGACTTCCTAGCAGACTCCCCCCACGTGGAAGACGTCTCAAGCGTCTCAAGGACTGAAGTCAGTGAGGTCCTAAGCAACTCAACGAGTCAACTGTCTCAAACTCACTCACCCACCAGCTCTGCACAGCCTGAGTCAGCGACTGGTGACTCAGCAATCAACTCGCCAGACTCTTGGGTGGAAGGTGAGTTTGGAACAATGTCGGAGAAAACTGGCGAGAGCACAAGTGACTCAGCCTGGCTTGTGTACCGTGCCACTCCAGTGGAGGTGACCGTCTCCGATGAAGGCTTCGTCCCATCAGCGGAGGACAAAACCCCGGAGGAGCAGTCCATTACCGAGTCGTATACCGATGAAGGAATTTACTCAATGAGCTCGTTGGAGAGCACGCAGGAACAAAACCAAGGGCACCCTGATAAAAAGCAAGTCCAAGAGGTGAAAAGAGTAAATGATGACAACTGCAACCAGCACAAGGCAGCAGAAGAGGGACCTGATCAGAGCCGAGACGTAGACTGTGAACCAGTGCAAACAAGTGGACTTCAAACAGATGAAGTACCTACAGAGCAGCGGTGCGAAATACTGAGCAACTCTGGTGAACACCGTGTCCTTAAAGCAGACGAACCAACCCGGTCCCAGCGCTGCACCAACGAACCAGAAAGTCTAGAGGAGGGCGCTGACGGGGCAGCAGCACGTCTGAAGGATCCGGTGACCTTTGCAGAGGGTGGACAGCACGCCGCAGAACAAAATGATCACATTCACGGGCTGTTAAAGGCAAATAGCTCCGAGAATGATGACGGGCAAAATGATCGCCAGCAAACAGAAAGAGAGCTTTTAAATGCGACAGAAGAGGAGCCCGTGGAAACACCTGAAAATACAAGTGAAGCCCTTTTACGTTCCTGCACAGATCATCAAAGAAGCATTAGCACAGACGCCAGTAATGCATCCAGCCACGAAGGAGCATCAAACACAAGCCTGGAGCAAGGCGCGGAAAGCAACATCCCCCTGATTTCCTCTTCCAGTGACGCAGAAGAGCAGCTCAAAGAGGAAACATCTGACCCAGAACCAGACGTAGCTGGAAGGAACGGAACCGAATCACAAGAACTGACATGTGACTCAAAAACGGGTGTTGGAAATCCTAAAACGACACAGTGTGGACACAACGATGGTGTAGAAAACGGACAATTGGAAGATATTGTTGAACATGACGACAGTAACTGTCCAGGAGACGTCGGTGTTCCGTGCTCGGCACAAAACATGGAAGCAAGTGAAGACCAGCTGGACTGTGAGTCGGCTCTCGGCGCCGACAGAACCAGCACTGCCCAGACCTCCATCGAGACTGAGCAGCAGGGACCTGGTGACACCTTTGCTCTAAAGCAGAGAGACGACACACGGCAGAGCTCATCGCATTCAGTCCACCCAGGCTCTGATGGAAACACAGCGACGTTGGTCTATGAACCGCTTAGTGTTTCCAGAAGCATGGACTTGTTTTACGCAGATCGAGGTTCTCCCACAGAAGATATAGTGGGGGAACCCGTAGAACCCATGGATCTGTTCTACCCTGACAAAGAAGAACCGGTTTCCTCTGAGCCATCAGACACTGATGTGCAGAGTTGGCCTTCGGTTTTGAGTGTATCTGCACTTGAGCCTGCACCAGCTGCAGCAGCTCTGGCAGATGAGCGTCCACTCAACCTGCTGGGTGAAGACCTGTGGAATGACGATGCCTTCGTACAAGACCATGACAAGGTAAATATGGGTTTGTTTAGGGGAATTTCAGTTTCAGCAGCAGCAAACACTGACAGATCCCCAGAGCTTCGCCTCCCAGCTCCACGGGAGCTTAGACCAGCCCCTGGCAGAGGATGCAGACCTTTAGTCTGGGTGCAATACTTTGGGGGTCGACTCAGTTCTACCTGCACGAGTTCCATAGAGGACACTGGGGTACTAGAGACTGGAGAGAATTCCATCAGTATGGTTTTTGCCCTGACTGTGGAGCAATGGACCAGCTCTGTACCCTTCTCCCAGTGCTTTAAGGTTTGTGGGGGTTTGCTCAACCAGTCCACCTGTGTTTGGTGGATCTGGAGGCATTCGACCACGTGGCCTGTAGCCTTCTGTGGGAGCGTTTACAATAAGTCAGCGGTTTTCACCAGGACGGAGGATGGAGGGGCCTGGTTCAGGGACCACAGGATCTCTTTACTGCTTTTTGCAGATGATGTTGTTCTGCTAGCTTCGTCGGAGCAGGACCTTCAGTGCACTGGGGCGTTCAGGAAAGCTTAGTTACGTTTCCATGTTTTACAAAATTAAAATCTCTTAAAATATGAATATTTGTGGTCAGCGCTGGGTTAAATCTTTCATCATCTGGACATGTTTACCAACTATATTCCATGCTTTCAAATGAAGTCTATGTAGCGAACGAAAAGCAGATCTGGACTGGGGTTTGTATTCAGAGGACTCATCAGCATTTTGGAGTTTTCAAGAGATTTAGTGCTGAAGAAAATGCTTCTCACTCCAGGTGATGACCAAGCAGGAGTCCGAGTGCTTGTTTGGGGACGGGACGGGAGGACTCGGCCCTGATCTTCCAGCAGATGGTTGCGATGAGCGGAGCCGGGGGTTCGCCAGAGGAAGCTCAGAACCCGTGAGGTAGGCAGCAAGAAGGAAGCACTGAACGCTCTGTTCGCTCAAATGCACCTGATCTGTGCGTCATTGGTCGGTTCTGACAGGTTTGTATGGGTCTGATTGTGCTCATTCAACATTCACACCTGAAGACAGTATGTGTATAGTGAGCATTACTCCACAGGACCATTCAAAGTGTCACATTCACACATAATAGGAGCTTGAGGTTTGTAGAAATGTAATGATTTTGCTCTGTTCAGACATTATCATCAGTTAAATCAGGTCATGGATTACAGCAGCAATAAATCCTGTATTAGAAGATGTGTCATTTCCTGTCCAACAGTCCAGATGAAAGTCCTCTCGCTCCAGTTCTCCGTCACAGGAAGGCAGCTCGCTTCACGCAGGCCACGGTTGGTTTCAGACGCCTTGTCCTTCCTTCATTTCCACTTCACGGGCGTAGAATAATCCTTGAGCGACGTCTTCCATAGTTTACACTGAGTGTGTGTCTGTCACAGGACAGTCCCACAACGGTGGCTGCAGGGACCAGGGAGGCTGGTGGTGGTGACTCTGAGCTTTGGTAAGTAGTTGGACTGTCACGCTTCCTTCTTCCATCTGCTGTTCCCTGGCAGAGCGAAGGCACCAGGGTTTGTGTGTGACCAGTGCTTTAGAGGAGCCGCGTCACATGGTAAATCCCTAAATAGAATAAAGTCACGATGACGACTTCATCACTACCTGCCTCTTCTACCAGTTTGTAGCCGAACGTCAACCTGCCAGGTTTGATTGTGTGTCGTATGCCGTCAGCACGACCTTCCTGCAGCTACAGTTCGATCTGAGCACCGGTCACGGGACCAGTGCGTCCACATGTGACGCTGTTTTAGTATGAAAAACGTCATATCAAGTTAGAATCACTGTTTTTCAATTGCCTCTGTGATAGGTAACATTTATTCGCTTCATAACTCGCTGTGTAATTGTCTGGAGTACATTAGTGAAGTTATTGGGATTTGTTTCAGACGGAGAACAGCAGCTCATTAAAGACCTTCTGTTAATGTTGTTTTATTAGGGTATGTGTTATTGTTTATCAGGCTCTATATCCTTTGTGTGTTTATTAGGTTATATCTCGTCCAGACGGCGTTTGCCCTCCAAAGCAGACAGCGGGAGATGCTCCTTAACTGGGATGCATCTCCACAGAGCACCCAGAATAAACATATGCTAAAAATATCTGTTCTGACATGTGGAGGAAGTAAACTCTGGCTCTCGTCGTTCTGCTGACATTGGGGATAATAACATGACTGTGCTGTGCTGCGTAGGTGGGACGACTGGGAGCTGTACCTGCTGCTGCTGCTGTGGCTGCTGCTGTACAGCGTTTGGCTGCTGCCACAGATGGACCTGAAGACGCTGCCCAGCCTGCTGCTGAACCTCAAGCCCTGAGCTCACGCCCTGCAAACGTTCGGCGCACATAGACTGTTGTTTTCCTGCTGTGCTCCGTGTCAAGTGAAGGAATTTAACTGAGTGACAGCTGTTTAAGGCTTTGCTGCTCTTTAGCTTTGAATGTGGCTTATACGTTGTGATCTGCAGTCCTGACCAGGAAGGGAGGACCACTGGTGGAAAAAGACAATGCTCCAAAATGATTTCGGTTGGAAACGTCAAGAAACCTCTTACTGCAGCTGTGCTCTCGTGATTAAATGGGGAAACACCGTTTCCTCGTAGGATCATAACTTTATTTGTGCTACATTATAACTAAACGTCTGTTTCCTTTGTCAGTATCTTCTATATTTATATTCAGCTTTATTTAATCAGGTCCGCTTAATAGCAAAATGTCTTTCTCAAGAGAGACCTAGAAACATCCATAGACGTAAGAGCACAATAAACACAAAAGATCCTTTGTCAAATCTTCTACCAGTGGTCTGTTAACTATTTAGACACGCTACAGAATGTTTAGCTTTGCTGCTGTGCAGAGCCAACCAGGCTGACCTTGTAAAACTAGATGCCTGTACAGCTCCTGCTGACTGTTGATGGACATACGTTGGACATATGTCACACTCAAGAATGGAAGTGGCTTCAGAAGACGTTTAGACGCTTTGGCTGCAGAATCTGCCTTCAACACGAGACGAAATACTTTGGTAAATGATGGATTTAGACTTTTCTTAAATTTGTACAACTTTCTAAAGACGCGTTCACTTTGTGCTAATAGGTCGTAGAATTTAAAAGTAGTGCCCACACGTTCTACAGCCAAAGTGTCCAGGCTGAAGATCCACTGCCTGAATTACGTTTAACAGACGTAATCAGTCCAAACGAAGGTGGGTTTAAGCGTCTGTAGCCACAGACGGCACATTTCACCACAAGCTCAAGAATGAACACGTTATTTTTAGGAAATAGAAAGTGTAGCTCTAACCCTGTTGAATAATAGCTGACACACAATGTCTTTCTAATAGCTTGAGGCTCATGGACCTTTTAAGACATTTCATGATAAAGACATACTTTGTGTGATGGAGCTTTTGTGCTTTAGCTTGTCAACTTCTGTTTGTGCAAAGACACTGCTTTGCAATGAAAAACCTTTCTACATGTTATTTTTCAACAATGTCTGTAATGAAGCACTGCAACAAAGTGAGGAAACATTCCTGAATCCGAGTGTCCTTCAGTCCAGTGGCTCCGTGTACATGCATCACAAACACTCACTCATTCCAGGTCACCGTAGCACAAGGCCTCCGACTAACAAAGACAATGTCCATATCAGCTCTTCGTTTACATAATACATGCAAATATTATTCCCTCAACAGGAAATGATGTAGGTGAGTGAAACAGGCAACAAAACCCATAACAGAACCAACTTTATCATGTGATCAGCACTGCTGGAATAAACAAGGCTCCTTACAACTAAATAGTAACGGTGGGACTATTGACTACGCATTGACCGTGGCGCGTGTGCATGAGTGAACGGGGGGCGTGAGGCGGACAAGGCCACGGCCGCGTGCTCTTCTGACAGATGTGCCAAACAAAATGGCGGCTCTGAAACCAACGGACGATGAAGAGGAGACGGGATCAGCGAACAGTAAACACGAGGACTTGAGTTTTGCCTCCAAGTAGCCAAGAGAAAAATGAAAACAGATAAATTCACTGGGAAATAAATTGTCAGCTTATGTTTAAAGGTTGCTTTTCAGATTCAGGTGTATCAGCGTACGGCCGCTGGAAACACATCGGTGGGACTGAGGTGACCCCTGACCTCTGTGTGCAGGACAGGAGGCTCCTTCCGTGCGTGTGCATGTAGTCATGCTGCCATCTGCAGGGCGCTGGGAAAAGGAGCCTCCGCTGGATCCCTCGAACCTGTGGGATGCTGTTTGGGGTGAACAAACGGTTTCCGGATGGATATCAAATGAAGCCCATCACTGGTTTGCTGTGCAGTAGAGAACGTCAACATAGCAGCACATGGTATGGTGGGAATTATTTAGATGAGCTCAACAGACTCTGGAGGTTCCACGTCCTTGTACCTCAAACGATTAAGATAGTGACAAGCTACAGGTTCGTCCTTTGCTGCGTTTCATTTTCCCACAGCTAAAATCCTTTTCGGACAGCGGCGACTCAAAGGATTGATGGAAACAGCTGGACATTGTAGCCACGGTGTCATCTGGGCTGACTTTACCTACGTTTACTTCACTTTAACCTTGAGAAATGGCTTCATTACAAGCCATTGTCGTCACCGCTTGTGGGTGATATGAGCTTAAAATGTTTGGTTATTCATAGTAGCAACATAGTTTCCTCATATCTGCAATGTTTCACATCTCAGCACTTGGTCTGAAAACTCCTCAGACAAAGCGCTGGGGTCAACGTCAGCACTCGTACCGTAAGTACTGACGATAACGCGCAATAACAAAAACGTATTGGTTGACTTGACTGCGATCTTGGAAACAGCGGCTCGTTTGGTCGTAGTGTTACGATACGCAAGGTTTCTCGTTCCTTAGCGGACGTTGGCGTGCTGGTAAACGACCGCTACGTTGTTTACGTAATTATTCAGCGCAACCGAGGCCCAGGTGGAAAAAAGTGGTCCCCTGTGGACGAGTAGCCACCAAATTGGGACAGTAGTGGTGAATGGCAGCGAGAAGACCCAGCGACTGGTCTGAACGCGTGTAGCCGAGACGATCACCCGCAAATCAAACATCCGGTGAGGACATGAGCCGAAACGCGCGACTTTTTTGTGGAACGTTGAGTTGGATGTTCCTGCCTTGCTAGTTACTAGCTCGCTAAGCTAGCTAGAAGCTAGCTGACATGGTGCGTGGCGGCTGCAGTTAACGCTACAATCGTTACATGTGTCAGCTTTGCTCGGTGAGTCATTCAACCGGGGCGCGCGTGCAAGCGCACGTGTGTAAAGCTTCGGTAATTTGCGGGGCCAATAACCGACCTCTGAGGCGTTGAACGGGTCGTGGCCATGCTAGGTCGAGCCGCTCTGTCAGGCCGCTTTGCATTCATGAGTGACGCTGGGTTTAATGAGCACCGACCTCTCTGTCACTATGCTGAGACTTTCTGAAACCTCAACGTTACAGCGGAACCAGCTAAGCCAACAAATGTGTGAACTGGTCACGTCACGCTGGTTGTTTAGTTAGCTAACGTTACGACGTACTGCTCCAGTTATCAGGCCGTGGGCATGTAACTGGAGCAAAGACTGACGGAGATGCAGCCTGTGGATCTAGGGGTTCGGCGTCGGTGCCGCTAGGTTCCAAGGCGATGCTTTAACAACGTGACGGAGCAAAGGTCTCCTCGGCGCCTCGGGCAGATGCTTCTTCGCCGGCCTGTTCTCTGCTCTACTACGCAGCGTGGTTCCTTGAGGCGGTCAGTGCTGTTCCCCGGACTGAAACCACTACCGGGACCTTTCGGGCCTTTCGCTCTGCTCCGATGTTAAGCTGCTGTTGCGGGTTTTTACTTGCACCCTGCGCTGCCCTTCAGCATGTGTTCCGACATCACGTCATCTGCAACATGACCAGTCGCCTTTGTTCGGGCTTGACAAGTCTGGTTCCACTGTTCTAAGCGTTCAATCAACGTGTCTACGGGTGTCCTGCTGGCTCAGGTAGCAGAAATGTACAGACTTCAAACCGCGGCTGAGCTGGAGAGTGTTGGGTACAAGCCTAGCATCCAAAGTGCTTATTGGTTCTTCTGCACAAATTCTACTAAAGGAATTGTTTGCAATTTGGCTAAAATAAATAAAGTCAGGACAGGCATAACCGCGTTAACATCTGGTCTGTGACGCAGCTCAGACTCAACTCGAAGGAATATACTGTGGTCGTGATCTTCAAGCCCGTGTGTCACCGCCAGCTTCATACACACACAGCTAGTAGTGACACGATTGGCTTTTCAACAAATAGAACGTTAACCGAAGACGGTCGCAGCATTCGTTGTGAAAGGGCTCCATCCTTTCTCGGTGGTCAAGTCCGTGTCATTCAGCTGATTCTCAAGTTAACATTTCTTGTATGTTTTAACTATAGTCACTGATGTAGGAGCTCAGGTATGTTTTACAAGCGTAAATATTTTAAACCAGTCAATCGCTGTTTCAAGAGCAGGTTTGTTCCTTAAATCTTACTTGTGGGGATCAGGTGAAGTACATGAATTTCTGAGTGCTTGTTGTTCTTCGCTGTGGACTATTTTAGTTTATCGAATGCTCTAATGAATAATCACAGAGGGGACTTATTTACGAAGCAGCAGCAAATCCAAAACAAACGAGGACTAATTATCAAATAATCATTGTTTTTAGAAGACGTACATTTTTTATGCGTAATTGCAGACTTGGTTAAGTGCTTTCATTGAGTAAGGGATGAGATCAGTGAACCAACTCATGGCTGTGCAGCATTTTAAATGACGGTCCCACTCCGAAGGCGTTCTGGCCTGACTGTATGAGAAAAACCTGGAGCAGGTTTCATTTCTACCAAGTTCATGAAAAGTTTGAAATGCGCTGCTGTGCTGCCTTCACCACAACAAGCACACTCAGGTTTATACTTTTGTAAAACCGTTGTGACCTGAATTGTGTAGTTGGGTGATGATAACCTGTGCGTTTCAGATGCAGAGTCTGCTTGTTTGATTTGCTGGAGTGGTTCACTTCTGTCTTGAAAGACATTCCTGTCAGTTTGAGCCCTGAGTCTGACTGGATTGACTGTGACATGGGTTTTACCGGAGAGTGGTGGTTTCAGTGATGTGAAGCTGTGTGGCTTACTGGTCTTCACAGTGCTGCTGTGTCACGTGGTGTCATCGATGGATGTCTCAATCCTCTCCTCGACGTAACTCCATCAGCATCTGGCACCCAGCAATACCTTGATATTCTCATTTTGCTCTTCTTTTGGTTTTGCAGGGCTGCAGGTTTGAATGACAGTTTATGCCACTTTTTATTTGTGAGGTTTTACTTTAGCAAGCAACAATGCTATCGCAGAGTAACTGTCAGCACCTTGAAACAAAAGCAGACCCAGCCAACCTGAATGTTTCGTGACATCTAGGTCTGGGTACCCAAGCTCTGTTCGCAGTTACAATTGAATTAGAGATGGAAAGAATCGAATGTGTGTATGAACAAGTGGGGGCCGTGACAAGATGCACAGTAAACACAAAAGTTTACACAAAACTCTGCGTAAACTGCTATAAAATCCATTTTGAGTATGCGTTTCATGCAGGATCTATCAGGCAGAGTGTCCTTTAGTTGTGGGGTAACTGCTCAACTTAGCTCGGGATCCAACTGTCTTCTAGCCAGCTAGCTTTAGGGCAGTTGAACACCAGAACCGTACGCTGGCTCATGATCCAAATCAAACTCTGAAACTGGGTATTTACAGACTGGGCTGTACAAACGCAAGGCACACACATGAACTAGATGTATAGTCCTTCCTTTCTCTGTTAACGGAAACCACATCTAGTAGTATATAGTTGGACTGTAGACTGTGGACGGGCAGAAATGTTTGGGGTTTAGCTGGATATCGTCTGAACCATGATTTGGTCAAATGAAAAGGCCGAGTGGACGCTAAGAGATAAGCAGCCGAACCCCGGATGTGTGGTTGAGAACAAGCGCGTATAACTTCATCTACAGCTGCACCGGTGTCGCCACATAACCAGTGACCCTCTGTGTTTGCAGTCTACTGCAAAAGGCAGCCAGGCAGGAGAGGGTTCGATCCAGTTCTTTGTGTTCACTTTATAGAAGAATGTACACACAGCTTAAGTTGGTTGCTCAGAAGTCACAGGCTCATTGATGGTCTGTGAAACTTCAAGGTCGCCTAACACTTGTCCAACCATACAGAGCGGCAGAGGCTCAGAGGTAGAGGTCTCCCACCAATCGTAGGGTCAGTGGTTCGATTCCTGGCTTCCCCATGTGGCGAAGTGTCCTTGAGCAAGACACTGAACACCAGAGTCCTGATAGGTAGAAAAGTTATACAAGTCAAGACCACTTACTTCAGTGTCTGCCTGCATATGACTACTCATGATCAAAAACTAGAAGGGACATTCAGGACACGGTGGTTCGTGAAATCGCTTTGGAATATATGAATATATGTTTTTCATTTTGTGTAATAACAGTTTTCCCAGTTGCAGAGTTTGCCTTCAAAGACCTGTCAAGGTGTTAAATGTTCTGTAACTGGATGAAACGGAAAGTAGACAGTTAGCTTTTCTGTGGTTTTACTATTGCACATTAACAACCAGCTCTTTTCTGTTTTCCCAGAGAACTTCTAAAAGGAAGAAGACAATGAATGAAATGAGATAAAGTTGAGAAGTGGAGGACCCGGCCACCTCACCTCTGCCTCTTTAAAGCATGGCAGGCTTACAGCTTGTCACCCCTGCCACTTCACCCATGGGGCCTTTCTTTGGCCTGCCGTGGCAGCAGGAGGCTATCCATGACAATATCTATACACCTAGGAAATATCAGGCAAGGAAGGCTCCGTCTATTCCTAACTGTTATGTGCATTGTGTTGTAGGTGAAATGACAGGTGAGGTGTATCCATCCTACCCAACACATTCTTCTCTAAACCTGGACATTCCTCCACAGGTAGAACTTCTTGAAGCAGCTCTTGAACATAATACTATCGTCTGCTTGAATACTGACTCAGGGAAGACCTTTATTGCAGTACTTCTAACAAAAGAGCTCTCCCACCAAATCCGTGGACATTACCAAGAAAATGCGAAGAGGACTGTTTTTCTCATGAACACAGGTACAGGTTAGACACAACGGCCGCTCCCGCGTCTTTTAATCGCAATCTTTTACTCGGCTGTTCCTTTTAATTCAAGTGGCTGACATGGCGTAATTGAACCAATATTTATCTCTGTCTGTCTGTCCAGCTTTGTCTGTAGTTCAGCAAGCAGCTGCAGTCAGGACTCACTCTGACCTCCAGGTGGGAGAGTACACCGATTTGGATGAGACTTCATCTTGGACTGACCAACAGTGGAGTCAAGAGATAATAGAGAATCAGGTGTGCCCTCATACCTTTACCGCGGGTCAACGCTCTGTTAGGCCCTGACCTCCAGTGCAATACAGCGTCTACCTCAAATCGCACATTTAATGATTGTTTGTGACGTAAAATGCGCCATATTTCAACAGAGAAACGAACCCAGTTCATATAAAATACCATAATGGTTAAGACTTGCCAGAACGTGGCGCTCAGGGACCCCTGACAGTAACGCACTCCTCTCCTGTCATTCTGTTACAGGTACTGGTCATGACGTGCCACATATTTCTGTATGTTCTGAGGAGTAAAATCTTGCCGTTGTCTAAAATCAACCTGGTGATTTTTGATGATTGTCACCTGGCTATCACAGACCACCCCTACTGTGAGATAATGAAGGTGAGAGTGTTCTCAAAGACGACCGTAAAATGTCAGCCGAGAGAGCTGTAAGTGACGTCGCTGTGCTCTCCGTCTGTGCAGCAGTTTCAAGGCTGCTCGCGCAGCCCTCGTATCCTGGGTCTTACTGCCTCCATTTTGAATGGAAAATGCGATCCTTCAGAACTGCAGGAGAAGATCCAAAATCTGGAGAGAATCCTGAAGAGCAATGCTGAAACTGCCACTGACCTTGTTGTCTTGGACAGGTAGAACATCATAAATCATTTGTAGATGAATGCACCTAACCAATGGCGACATGTACGACAGCGAAGCCTTTTATGCCACTACTTTTTATCGTGTCATTCTGCTCTTTTGACACCTTTTCACATTCCATTCTCCTAGACAGACCTCTTACTATTGGCATTGGTCTGAATAGGTGCCTGCGTAACGTTTGCAGCGCGTGCTACAGTCTAACCTGTGCGACGTGTTCCCTGGTTTCAGATATGCCTCCCAGCCAAGAGAAGTGGTGTTGGACTGCGGCGCCTACGTGGATAAGAGTGGCCTCTCCCTCCGTCTGCAGACAGAGCTGGATGAAGCGCTGCATTTCCTCACTGACTGTAACATATGTGTCGCCAGAGAGGACCGCGATCCGACATTCATCTCCAAACAGGTCAGAATTCAGAAGGTTTATGTGTGAATTCTTTTTAGTTCCCCCTTTGCACTTTGCTTGCAGCAGTGTGTTGCAGAACCTTTTTAGCAGTGCTGGTGTTCAGTAAGTACTGGTTCACCCTAAGATGTGGACTTTTGTTGAAGGCAGGGTCTCTAGCGTAGGGACAAGGGTACAGTCTTAGGTCTGTCAAACTTTACAGTGTCAATGTCGTTCCCAGGTTCTGAGTGATTGCAGAGCTGTGCTGCAAGTACTGGGACCCTGGTGTGCCGATAAGGCAGCAGGCATCATGGTGCGGGAACTGCAAAAGTACATCAAACATGAGCAGGAGGAGCTCAGTCGCAAGTTCCTCCTGTTTACCGACACCATCTTGCGTAAAGTGCATGCACTCTGTGAGGAGCACTTCTCCCCTGCCTCATTGGACCTCAGGTTTGTCACCCCCAAGGTCCTACGGCTGCTTGAGATCCTACATGAGTACAAGCCCTTTGAGCGGCAGCAGTTTGAGAGCGTAGAGTGGTATAACAACCGTAACCAGGACAACTATGTATCCTGGAGCGACTCTGAGGACGAAGATGAGGATGAGGAGGTGGAGGCCAAAGAAAGGCCTGAAGCTAACTTTCCCTCACCGTTCACCAACATCCTGTGTGGAATCATCTTTGTGGAGAGGCGTTACACAGCTGTTGTCCTCAACCGGTAGGGTCACAACTCATTGTGTGGTGTAGGAGCTCTAGCCATGTCTTGTAGTGTAAAGTATGTCTCATATACGAGTAGACCAATCTTGTATGTGCATGATTTCATGTTTTGGGGATTATTGTGTTTCTAGAGACCCACACTTTCCTTGTTTTTCCTTTAGTCTCATTAAAGAAGCAGGAAAGCAGGACCCAGAGCTGGCTTACATCAGCAGCAACTTCATCACCGGTCACAGCATTGGCAAGAACCAGCCTCGGAACAAGCAGATGGAGGTGGAGTTCAGGAAACAAGAGGAGGTACAGGGATACAGTGACAATCACATTACACATCATGAATGCACTCGTGTAATGGCCAAATCCAACAGTCGGTCCCGTGGTGAAATCACTCGTATACTGAATGGAGCGGGTCAGAAACTACTTATCTGAAAGCTTTACATAAGGCAAAAATGCCCTCGGTGTCAACCATGTTTACTACATCATATGCAGGTTCTCCGGAAATTCCGAGCTCATGAAACCAACCTGCTGATTGCTACCAGCATCGTGGAGGAAGGTGTGGATATTCCAAAGTGTAACCTGGTGGTGCGGTTCGACCTGCCGACGGAGTACAGGTCCTACGTCCAGTCCAAAGGCAGAGCCCGGGCACCTGTCTCCAATTACATCATGCTGGCCGACAGTGAAAGAACCAATGCTTTTGAGGAAGATCTCACTACCTACAAGGCTATAGAGAAGGTAACGCTCTTACTCGGGAACCCACTAGGTTAGCGTCTGGCCCGGCCCAGCCGGTTATGCTAGTTAAATTAACGTATTTAAAGGAATCCTGAGCGAGCTGGTGACAATGAGGACGTTTATGCTTGAGCAGATTTTGAGGAACAAGTGTTCCAAGTCCTTGGAGGTGAGTGAGTTTGAAGTGGACCAAGTGCTGGACGATGACAACATACTCCCACCTTATGTGCTACGGTCTGAGGATGGCGGTCCAAGGGTCACCATCAACACAGCCATTGGGCACATAAACAGGTCCGATAACATTTGTAGATTCAAAGCACATGGACGAGCATTATTAAGTGTGGAGATAACGTTTGAAAACATTTTTACTCTGAGCTCAGGTACTGTGCTCGGCTGCCCAGTGACCCATTCACCCACTTGGCACCGAAATGTAAAACTGCAGAGACGCAGTTGGGACGCTTCCAGTCCACACTGTTCTTACCCATCAACTCCCCTCTGCGGGTTCCTGTCAAGGTGAGAAAGCACCTCCAGGTTTTTATGAGTTCTGGTTGTCATCTTTCCTCGTGTCCATCATCTGGATGCTTTTTCACAGGGTCCTGTGATGAACTGTGCCAGACTGGCAGAAAAAGCTGTTGCACTAGTATGTTGTGAGAAACTCCACAAAATCGGTAAAACATCTCATATGCTGCTCATGTTTGTTTTTATTGACTGCATTTATTTTTAGCGTGTTTATCTTGCCTTCTCCCTTCTCAGGTGAGCTTGACGACCACCTAATGCCAGTGGGGAAGGAGACTGTGAAGTATGAGGAGGAGCTGGACCTGCATGATGAGGAAGAGACCAGCGTCCCAGGCCGCCCTGGTTCTACCAAGAGAAGACAATGCTACTCGAAAGCCGTAAGCTACTTGGAGGAAATGCATCATTTGACGTAAACGCTGTAACCTAGCAGTACGCGTGTTTTAGGCACTGGTATTCACTGTGTGTCTTCTTATTTGATACAGCATCAGAAAAAGGGAAACTCTTAAACCTACACAACTGATTCACATTATTTTTGTTTATCTTACACCACAAACTCCGACTTAACCATCTTAATAATTCTTTTTGTACCACACACATGACAACATAAATTGGTTTGCTTTGTTGTTCTCTGTTGTTTTTGCCTTTTTTCTTCTTATTAGCTTTTTTTGTGGTTGCTGTGCTTTCTCTTTTGTTGTTTGATTGCATTGTTCTTTTCCCAGCACCTCTCAATGAAACGTGTTGTGTAAGTGTAAAATGTATTGTGTGTACCTGTCAGCATCTTGCTCGCCTTCTGTCCCCTACAGATACCAGAGTGTCTGCGGGACAGCTACGCTGTACCAGGACAGACTTACTACCTATATGTGATTGGGATGGTTCTCACCACCCCGTTGCCCGATGAACTCAACTTCCGCAGGAGAAAGCTCTACCCACCAGAGGACACCACCAGGTGCTTCGGCATCCTGACTGCCAAACCCATACCTCGGGTAAGTCACCTGCTTAAAGCCTTCCTCCTCTTCTAGAGCTGACCTGTCCTTTTATTTATGGCGTCCCCTGCTGCTGTCTCTGTCCAGATCCCCCACTTCCCAGTGTACACTCGTTCGGGTGAGGTGACCATCTCCATTGAGCTGCAGAAATCTGGCTTCACGCTTCCCACTGTCCAGCTCGAGCTCATCACCCGCTTGCACCAGTACATCTTCTCCCACATTCTCCGCCTGGAGAAACCTGCGCTGGAGTTCAAGCCCATGCTGGCCGACTCGGCTTATTGTGTACTACCTCTTAATGTTGGTAAGTAAAGGAGTGAGCTCAGCGTGTTTCCGTTGTCTGTCAGTGATTTCATTCCAGCCATGTCCTCCTCTGTCCCGGTTGATCGTTTTGCTCAGTTGGTGACTCCAACACACTAGATGTGGACTTTAAGTTCATGGAAGACATTGAGAAGTCTGAGGCCCGCACTGGCATTCCTACCACGCAATACACCAAGCAGAACCCCTTCACCTTCAAGCTGGAGGACTACCAGGACGCAGTCATCATTCCAAGGTAGCACTGCACCATAAGACACTGCTGTGACTTACTGTGTTTTTGTAGACAGCTTTAACATAACTTGAATTGTGTTTTCCCCAGATACCGTAACTTTGACCAGCCTCACCGCTTCTACGTCGCCGACGTGTACACAGACCTGACACCACTCAGCAAGTTTCCTTCCCCAGAATACGAGACGTTTGCAGAGTACTACAAAACCAAGTACAACCTTGACCTGTCCAATCTGAACCAGCCGCTGCTGGATGTAGATCACACTTCATCCAGGTCAGAACCTCAGGAGTCACGATCTTCACATTTTTCTGATGCCGCTTCCGTCAGTGCTGCATGAGACTGATTAAGCTGGACCTTCTATTCACTGTGTTCAGACTGAACCTGTTGACCCCTCGGCACCTCAACCAGAAGGGCAAGGCCTTGCCACTCAGCAGTGCAGAGAAGAGGAAGGCCAAGTGGGAGAGCCTGCAGAACAAACAGGTAACTGGTCTTTGTTTGCCTAATACTGTGTAGATCTGCTCGGTGATGTGCTCTGCCAGAACAGCTACACACTGTAGATCCCCAACAATGAAATGAAATATTTAAGCACTAAGGCGTGTATGGCGGTAACACTGCGTCTGTCATGTTTGATCAACATCTTTGCAGCAACACGTGTTGCTCTATAGAAGGTTGAGCTCAACTTCTTTGCACTTGGAAAGTCCTGTGGTCAGGATTTAGGATAAACTAAGACAACTGTTCCCTCTTTAAAAATTTTGTTTGTCAGATCCTGGTGCCGGAGCTGTGTGCCATCCACCCCATCCCTGCCTCCCTGTGGAGGAAAGCAGTGTGTCTGCCCAGCATCCTCTACCGCCTCCACTGCCTGCTTACAGCAGAAGAGCTTCGAGCCCAAACAGCCAGTGAAGCTGGAGTGGGAGTCCAGACCCTACCCCCTGACTTCAGGTCCTCTCTAAACACACATAACGGAGCTTTGAATGTCTTAAAGATCTACAGCTACGCATCTAATACCTGTATAATTCACATTGTGTTATGCTGTGCCCTCAGCAATATTCATACACCTTGAACTTTTCCACATTTAGTCAAATGACAACCAAAGTTATTTGAAACCCCTTAATCTGGCCTTTAGGGAAGAATGGCGAGAAGGAAACTGTTGTTGAAAGGTATTTAAATTGATTAGATTTTTATGAATTTCAATTCTTCTACTGGTTCTGCCTATCAAATTCCCCCAAAATGCTTAAAACATAAAATTAAAAGTAGTTATTTTGCTATAGCCAAACTAGCTAACTGGCTTGTCGTTGATTTTTGCTAGTGAAGCTAAACCAAGCCCTGTCCCTGAACACACCTTCCCCACTGTGAGACGTGGTGGATCATTTTCTTCAGTGGGGATCAGTACAGGATAATCCTTGGTCTGGAAACAGCTTGTTTTTATCCATCTAAAGCGTGAGGTACAGTGTCTTCGCTCTGTTTCGCTGCCTGGATTCCAGTGTCTTGGTCGCCTGGTGATGTTTGTGGACCGTGCTCTTCTGTGCTTTCATGACTTTGCTTACGGTCAGGGACGGCGCTGCCGGGCCCCTCAGCTCCTCTTCCATCTCACATAGCCTTTGCCAGCTATGCCACGGATGCCGCCGGAGATCTCAGTCCGTTGAACATCTGCTTATGCACAAGGAAGTGAAAAGAATCTGTGTCCATTCTAGTGTCACATGCTTGACTCGATGGTCTCGCAGCTCTCTGGACAACACCCTAAGCCTAATAGTTTTTAAATGACATGGTTGCATTCTGCATCTGCCTACACACTCTCAAAATTTTAATATCCACATCAGCTATGGAGCTGGAGGTTTGCCATTTCAAAAGATAAAATGATCTTAATGTAACGTGTTAATTTCGTTAGTTCAATACAAACACTTATTTTTATTTTTTTGCCTTTGAGTTTCAGATCTTAATTTTCCAGTGTGAGACTTGGGTGGCACTCACATTGGTTTGTCGTTCTTGAGGGCTCCAGCTGGAACCGTTGCTTCCCTAAAAAGGCCTCATTGCCTCGTCTTAGCAGCTGATTCTGGTCTCCTGTAACTCCCCATCCTGTGTGATCTGAGTGAGGCCTTCAACACCTTTTCACATTCCGTCCTGACTTCTTGCTATTGGTGGCATAGACCCCATTAGCCATGGGTCATTTACACTTTTACTTGGATCACACTCAGCTCTACATTTCTACAAAACCTAACCCCATGCACTCCAGACTTGACAGACTTAAATAAATGAAGTCATGTTTTTCCTTTCATTTTACACTGTGTGTCACTTTGTGTTGGTCTGACATAAAATCACAATGAAATACCTTCCCTTTTGAGTTGTAACAGTGGGAGACTTCAAGGGGTATGAATTTCTGAGGCACTGTGTATAAGTAAACAAAAATGAGTTTTCTGTGACACTGTGGGATGTAAGTGTAATGAAATGACCTGCTGCATTGGTTCACAACGTTGTTCAGCTGTTTGCATGAGGCATTTTATTCAGAGTAGTACATCAGGAGTCTGTCAGACGAATTGGGATTGATGCCACTGATTTATATTAAACCATGTGTATTGTTTTACTTAGGTGCTTGAATTGGGTTGTTGTTACTGTGCAAACCCCTAGTGAGCAGTGTGTGTTTTTCCCGTTCTGGACGTACAGATGGCAGAAAGTGTAAGTAATTTCACATCCATTATTGATTCAACCTAAACTCGACGATGGTCTTTGCAGGTATCCAAACCTGGACTTTGGCTGGAAGAGGTCTATTGACAGCAAAACGTTCATCTCATGTCCTGAATCCAGTAGTGAGGATGACGATGGTCACTGTAAGAACCAGGAGACTGTGATGCCTGACCCCAGTTGTCCAACACAAGCCAGCAGCCACCACTCTTCTCTGCCTGAGCAGAGGCTCCTCACTGTTAAGCAGGAGGACTCCTCCTTGGCCAAGAATCTAACTAATGGTGGTGCCCTAGTTGCAAACTGTATCAACAATGGCCACTGTGACCAACACGTTCCCCCACATGACAGTTGTAAACACTCCCAGCCCAGCTTGCCTGTGCTGCAGAGCCCTGAATCCATACAAACCACTACCTCAGTTCCCGTGCAGCCCTGTCATAGCTTGAAGAAGCCCAGCAGCAGTCCTCCACATGTTCGCGATGAATGTACACCAGGAGGGACCTCAGACCACAAGAATAAAACTACCTCAGCCGTGTTTCCCAATGCCCCCCCAGCACCTTCTCCTGATCCTGCTGTTGCCCCCCAGCATGGAGGCCAGGCAGTGGACTCCCCCAGAAGCCTGGGTCCCAATCCAGGCCTGATCCTGCAGGCCTTGACTCTGTCAAACGCCAGCGATGGCTTCAACCTGGAGCGGCTGGAGATGCTCGGTGACTCTTTTCTCAAACATGCCATCACCACATACCTGTTCTGCACCTACCCTGATGCTCACGAGGGAAGACTCAGCTACATGCGCAGCAAAAAGGTGAGGAAGGCCTAGTCCCTGTGTGCGCCCTGTGTTCTAGCTTCTCAGAGACCTGGGAGTATATGGTGACCATTTTTAGTGCGCTTGGTGAATCCTTGTACAGTGTTGTAGTCGGATAGTGTCAAACAATTTTAGGTTCAGTCCTTAAATCAGAATTGTGTGAGTACGGTGAGTTAACATTGCAGCTTGCTGTGCTTTCTTTCCAGGTGAGCAACTGTAACCTGTACCGCCTGGGGAAGAAGAAGGGTCTCCCCAGCAGAATGGTGGTCTCCATCTTCGACCCCCCTGTTAACTGGCTGCCTCCTGGCTATGTGGTCAACCAGGACAAGAGCAGCGCTGACAAACTGGATTCAGATGAGGTCAGTAGGACTTCTCCTGGGCCCCTTGGCCTGCTTTTGGTTTTACTGTGTTCACGTTTCTTTTAATCTAAGTGGACGCTGTCAGTGTTGCAGTGTTGTCCAGACACTAGAGGGCAGGCTGCTACCTCCTCTGCCAACTCAAAGCTGCTCTGTGAACATCACAACAGTCCTTATACAGAAAACACAAATTAAGAAATATAACTTGATTAAAAAACCGAGGCTCTAATCTGAGCTACAGATACAGAGGTAGCAGCTGTGGACGACAATAAGGCTTAGCTGGAATACATGCAGGACACCGTACTAAGGTTCTGCCAGACAGCACTGTTATCAAGACATAAAAGGTGGAAACATCTAAGAGGCTTAAAAAGGTTGAACAGATATTTAATGGCCACCAATTCATGCCTGTGAAGATGTAAACAAGCAACATCCCAACCTCAACCTGAGTGCTGGTCAGCTGCATCTGTGACACAACGTGTCTTTGAGAGCCGTCCAGTCAAAGAACTGAATAACATGCGAATATATTGATTAGAAGATTTAATTAAATTTTTTCATGAAAAGCTTTAATAACCAATAACTAGATGCAGGGTTTTGTATCGAAGTCCAGACGCGGTGAGCAAAGCAATAATTTGTCATTTTTACTCCACAGTGTGCAAATCAAATGTTCTTTTGATCTTGTGTCCTGGGGCTCAAGATAATAACTCACCTTTAAATAAACTACCTTATACCTATATTGTTATATAGACTTATAAATAAATACCTTACTCTAACAGGTGTTAAAGTCCTTAAATTTGATCTGTGGTTGCTTGTGTCTGTAATCTAGTCCAAGGAAGAGCTTCTGGCCAATGGTTCTGGAAACGACTACCACGAGGACAACGATGACGAGGAAGAGTTGGACGAGGATGGTGAGCTCATGCTTAAGGGCGAGCCCAAGGACGACGCCAACTTGGAGGACGATCTGGAGTACTACAAGGAGCACATCAAGTTCATCGACAACATGTTGTTAGGGTCTGGTGCTTTTGGTAAGAAGATCTCTCTTGGTGTCTTTCCTCCCCCTCTGGCACCGGCCTCTGGTTCCTCCTCTGCCGTGGACTCTCCCTATGAGTGGAAGGCCCCGAAGAAGCCCCTTCATCCAACCTCAGCCCATTACCCCTCAGAACCGCCGTCCAGCGGGCCATCAGCCGAAGAGTTCGACTACAGCTCATGGGATGCCATGTGTTACCTGGACCCGAGTAAAGCCGGAGAGGAGGACGATTTTGTGGTCGGCTTTTGGAATCCGTCGGAGGAGAACTGCGGCGCGGAGCTCGGCAAGCAGTCGATTTCTTACGACCTGCACACAGAGCAGTGCATCGCAGACAAGAGCATCGCCGACTGCGTGGAGGCTCTCCTTGGCTGCTACCTGACCAGCTGTGGGGAACGAGCTGCCCAGATGTTCCTGTGCTCACTGGGCCTCAAGGTGCTCTAGAACCTCCTCCACTGTCAATACTTCTATAGTACGTCTTTCATACATAGCTTGAAAAGCAGCTGGAAAATGTTCAGTTAGCGCTTTCTCGTCACAGGTGTTACCGCTGGAGAGGGGAGCGGTGGTTCCAAGTGGTCAGACCGCAGCCAGCGGCATGTGCTATGGCTGGCTGAAGATCCCACCCCGCTGCATGCTGGACCATCCCGATGCAGAGAGGACTCTCAATCATCTCATCTCTGGCTTTGAGAACTTTGAAAAAAAAATCAACTACACCTTTCAAAACAAGGCTTATCTCCTGCAGGCCTTCACCCACGCTTCGTACCATTACAACACCATTACAGGTGAGGAGCGCTTCACCGCCTGCTGTCAGGGAGTGAATTTCACATATTACCAATTACAGACATTAAAAAGTTGAATTTGTTCTCGAGTAAGAACGCAGCTGGTCAGTGAAGTCAACATGCTCATTGTCAGTTTGGTTTTGTTTCTTGAAGGAGGTAAAAATCCTGGATGGTGGAAATGTTTCTTTTTGGAGGTCATGTACAGGTAGTTGGAGCTCTGACAGACTAGACTAGAACATAGAGCTATATTCTCAGGGAGCATTGCTTAAAAAATGACGGCGACACTAGCTTGACGTGGCTTCTTTCCCTTCTTCAGATTGCTATCAGCGGCTAGAATTTCTTGGTGATGCAATTCTAGACTACCTCATAACGAAGCACCTTTACGAGGACCCGCGGCAGCACTCCCCCGGCGTACTCACTGACCTGCGCTCAGCACTTGTCAACAACACCATCTTCGCCTCTCTGGCTGTCAAGTACGACTACCACAAGTACTTCAAGGCCATTTCTCCTGAACTCTTTCACGTCATCGATGACTTTGTGCAGTTTCAGCTGGAGAAGAATGAGATGCAAGGCATGGACTCAGAGGTGAGTCTTAGTCAGGCTGCTTCATACATCAAGTATGTCCTTATCAGCCCCTTTTTGCAGAGAAAATGCGGATGTACCTTTTTGGTGCGCCACTCTAATGAAGCTTCTATGAAGGCAGTACATACAAATGTCCTCCATTCGTTCATATTTAAACTCCAAAGCATGCAGACATTAAAGCGATGGCAACGCTGGATGAGGGATGAGAGCGTAGATGGAGAGTTCAGCCGCTCTCCTTGCTTTTCTTTCACACATAACTGATTTCACCATCTCTGACCTTAGCTTCAGATACATTTGCAGATACCGGACCTTCCTTTGTTGCTCAAGGACCAACCTCTCATCATAAGTGAATGGAGCACATGCTTTTTAGCAAACCTAAATGTGTAGTAGCAGCAGTTGGTACTTGACCAGTTGGCCCGAGAGTCTCGGTGGAACCCGTTTCAGATTGCTAAATATTTTCAGCCAGTCCCTGAATGGTTCAGGTTCCGCGTGTTTGTTAGTCTTGGCAGGACTGACATGAAATATTCAGCCCATCAAAAACCTGGAGCATGTTTTACTCACTAGTCAGGCAACCACATGCTCTCCAACGGCTTGGACGTGACTAGTATGACTAGGGTGCGTCCTCCGTCAGACGTTTCCCTCCGACTGCTGCATTGATGTTTTTAATATTTAAAACAATAATTCTTCAGTGACTTCTAAAGTAACTTATTTAGCCTCTAAAAGTGCTCAACAGCTGTCACTCGTTCCATAAATCCTTTTCAATGTTTTCAATGTAATGCTCTCATACGCTGGCCTCAACAGAACCTGACACCATGAAAACATTCACGTTCATCGGTTGGGCAGAATTATTTTGGCTTCAATGAAAGCGGTGGCTCTGTTCACTGTTGATGCTTCATGAGCACTACTAGGACCCGAAAAACGCCTCTAACTAAGGTCGTGAGCACCCGTGTGTTTAGAGGCAGAGCTCCATATGAACGCACACGCCGTGTAATATTCTGGATCACAACTGTTTCTGACATCAGATTTATTGTTGTCGCCATTGTTCCGCGTTGTTTGTGTGATTTGGTTGTGACTTTTGTCAGGCTGATGAGCATGAGAACACGTCCCCTACCTTCATTGATATACAGCCTGGCCTGTCGAATATCATGTTATGTTTATTGCTTGGCTTGAAATGGAGACAATAATGTATTTGTAAATGGTTCATGTACTAAATCAAATGACACCAAACAGTTTAATGTCACAATCAAAAGCATAGACGTACGTACAGCTGGGTGACATTAGCGGCGCCGGATGGAGAGGTCCAGGATTATTGCTGTTCAGTTCAAATGTATTGTAACGGTGTAGAGACGACCCCGTTGACCCGATGTCACATGACCTCAGTAAATGCTACGTGTGTGTTGTTGTACCAGCTACGACGCTCTGAAGAAGATGAGGAGAAGGAGGAGGACATTGAGGTCCCCAAGGCCATGGGGGATATTTTTGAGTCACTCGCCGGAGCAATCTACATGGACAGCAAGATGTCACTGGAGACGGTGTGGCAGGTGTATTATCCCATGATGAGGCCTCTGATAGGTAAGCAGAGGTTTTTACACGACATTCAAACCTTTGCGTCATGAATGTTGATGATGCTCATTGTGTTCTACCACTTCAAGAAAAATTCTCTGCCAATGTGCCACGTTCTCCTGTGAGGGAGCTGCTGGAGATGGAGCCAGAAACGGCCAAGTTCAGGTAGGCTCCCGTGAACACGGAGCGGCCCATTAAAGGGTTTGTTGAGGGGCGAGAGTGTGCGGCTGGTACGTCCAGTCCAGTTGCTGATGTTACGTAGGGGATATTATATTTGTATTTATGCCTAAACGTAAAATTCTAGAAAAACACGAGTCACGTTTTTTATCCTCAACTAAAATGATCCAAAAAAGCTGAAAAACAAAGCTTCAGACATTCAAATTGATTGTGCATGTTTTTGTTCAGCTCGCACTAACGTTGCTCTTCTTGCAGCCCTGCGGAGAGAACGTATGATGGGAAGGTCCGTGTGACGGTGGAGGTGGTCGGTAAAGGCAAGTTTAAAGGAGTTGGCCGCAGCTATCGCATCGCTAAGTCGGCAGCGGCGAGACGAGCTCTGCGCAGCCTCAAAGCCAATCAACCTCAGGTCCAAAACAACTGAGCTGCTCCTCTGCGGCGCTCAGCATTAGCACCTAAGCTATCGTCGCTATGGGAGAAAAGGCAACCGGCGTAAACCGCATGATGCCGGGCCTGTATCTGCATCCTGGGATGGCACAGCCAGGGCATCCAGGCCACACTGTGGAGAGGCAACAGGAGACGCAGACTGATCTCACAACAGATTTCACAGCAAACCTTTTTTTGTTTTTGCGCAAACACAATCTTTACTTTCCCCTTTCTGCTTTGTGTAATCACGAGTGCTTTATTAACGTTTAGCAAAGTGGTTAAAACGGTCAGGTCGCAATGTCTGTTCCTCAGTTATTGTCTTTTTGTTCGTGTTTTGATAACCTTTGCGTCTGTGAGATGAGGTTTATGCTCGTTGTGTAGTATTAGATTGTACATAGTTCAGTTAAAGGTGTAAATCAAAGTATGTAAGAAGAAAAAAAACTGAAACAACAGAAGAACGTTAAACTCCTCAGCCTGTGCACTAGTGCCACTCGGTTTGAAAACGCTAACGGCAGACATGGCTAACGGACCCGACAGGAGCAACACCTGGTGGCGGTTCTGTCTCAAATGGTATTCTTAATCCTTTTTGCACTTATTCCATTAGGGTCTGTTATTTTGAGAATTGTGTGGTCACATTGACACCAAAATCATATTTGTAGCAAAGTATATAAATGTATATAAAAATATAAAATGCCTGAATGATATTTTTGGCCTTAGATGCAGTCGTCACACGCTCTCGTATCCCAGCGGATAGGAGTCAACATTCCCACTAACTGTAAATTAGAGTGCGCTTGGTTGCATGTCATCGTAGCTAATGTACAAACCATGACGGGCCGGCGGCTTCTGTAAGTGTTCGAGTCTATGGATGTATTAATCCTGGAGGATATAAATGGAATCAGTCATCCAGCGTCGGTAGAACAGAAGGACTATCACACTGACAATATGCTGCAGACTTTTCTACTAATTGGACGCGGTCTTTTCAAAACAATAGTCCAGTTGATCTCACCAGTGATCCTCACCCCGTACCTACCAAAGCTACAGCAGATGTGACACTACGAGGCTGCTCCAGGCTTCCTGCAGCGTTCGCTTCTCGCTCAATGTCTTTTTAATCTCTCATCAATGGGCCCTTTTCTCACCTGAATACCTCAGTTAATTGCATGCTTTCTCTTGTCTTTTATTTTTTCATTATTATAATTTTTTGGTGCTATGTTTTGTATTAAGCTTGAATTTCTCATCTTTGCACTGTAACTGTAATACCTCTTTGTTTGACTTTGTTTTATTTTGGAGATCTGTTTGATTTGGTTTTCCTGTTTGCCAACCACCCGCTGTAGAGACGAGCTGTGTTAGCGGGGGCAGTGGGGCCGCGTCCTCTGCTCAGCAGGGTGATCGGTGCTGGGTGAGCGCTTGCAGACGTGGTCAGATTGCACTCGCAGGGTGAGGACCGTTGACCCGTGCGCCTCCTAAACTGACGTCTAATTCGTGGTCGTGTGACTTCACGCAGGAGCTTCTACCTCAAAGGACCATGCGCTCAGTGTTGGTGTGCGATTGATGCTGCAGTTCAGGACTCTGGTCTCACACCTGAGTCGGCGCCACCGCGGCAAATGTCGTGTCGTCTTTGGGAATTTTGTCAACTGCATTCATTTGGTTCCATTACTGAATCTGCGAAGCGGTAGGAGACCTTAAAGCTGCTGTGAATGGATCGTTTCTCTCCTCGTCAGGCAGGACGTTTCAGCTTGTGTTAGAGTGATGGCTGAGGATGTCGACAGTGGGGAGTCTTCACTTATCTCCTCTGGTTAGTACGTCGATGGTTCACGCCGCCTGGAGCAGGTTGACCACGGTTGCAGCCAGGTTGTCACATCGGCGCTGGTCTTAGTCCGTCGGTTTCAGTGAGGAGAAGCAGGTCAAACGTAAGTCGCCTGGAGGTCGTTCTCAGCTAGAAGCAGTGAAATATAGCGAGTCAAACAAGAGGAGCTGTCCCCTCTAGGTCCAATACTCAGGTCTTTGTCATTTCACTAGATGTTGAGTTTACACGTTCTGTTTTTGGAACCACAGCCATCCAGCTATAGGTGAAATCAGATCCCCTGCATTATTAGTTGTGCTGTTTCTTAGACGTGTGATGTGGCGCCTAGTCTCCGAGGCTTCAGTCAAGTCTCCCCGGCCTGCGAGTGCAATCCGTCTCATCCTCCGTAGTCTGAGAGGTACAGCTTCAGACATCGACCGTCTTTCGTTATCCAGAAGGTCTGGGGAGGGACAGAGAGAGCTTTACTAAAAGAATGTGAAATGACTCCTAGTGTGATTTTACTCTGACTAAACATTAAGTGTGGACACAGGTGGTGTCAGACGCTAACAACCTCTCCGCCTGTGTCTGTTCTGAGGAGGGAGACACTTACTTTAGTCTTGGTGTGTTCGAGCGACTATGTTTGCTTGTACTGGCATTTTTTTCTTATTGTACATGTAGCACAATTGAGCATTGCACTTGGGCACCATACTTTACCTCATGTCAGAGTGTGTAAGGGAGCGAACACGAAGACGTTGCGTGACGTCGGGAGACTAGTTCAGGCTTTGCTGCTGTTTTTACTGCTGGTATTACTCGAGCCAGAATGAAGCGCTTTGGGAGGAGGGACGTCTATGGAAGCCTTCAGAACCCAAGTAAAGGAACTTCCATTTGGACACGTTGACGACTGAATACTGAAGGTTCTCATGTGACCTCCTGCAGCCCTTTATTGGCAACTTAAAGGAAAAATCCACCTCATCTTGCTTGTATGCGTTAGTATTTGGAGCAAAGTGAGTATTCAGTGAGTAAGTGTGTGAGAATTCAAAGCTGTCACCTCGGCCACAACGCGATGCGTAGCTGAACCAGCCGACCCAGTAGAGGCTCTGTCGAACGTGTGCGTCCTTTGAGCGGATGTTTGTTTGAAGGGTTGTGTATTGTTGTAGTTTTGTTCAGCCTTGACTCTGTCACTGTTTGTGTTGTGGAAGAAGCTCGCGGAGGAGAACCGTTGTCAGGAATGAGCTTAGGGATCCTGCTCTGACGGACGTTTCCTCTGCGATCTCTCCTGTGATTAGTTCAACACTTCTCCTGCGTCTACTGTCGAAATGTCACCAGCATCGCACTAAACCGCTACCTAGCAAATGACTTGGTTGTTCAGCAGGTTCCAGCCTGAAGATGAGAAAATCCCAATACGTGGATTTTACTTCTCAAGTCTTTAATCTGTGGTTTTAGTACAGTTGCTTTGACATTTCATCTTTAATAACTAGATGCTTCAGGGTTTATGTAAAGTCCTTTTGCAGGGGAAGAAAACAACGAATAAGCTTCAGTCCCAGGACGTCTTCTGCTCTGAGCTGAGGCCATGAGCGGCTCCAGGCTGATGCTGCAGCAGGTCCTGCTCCTGGACGCGGCTGTGACGCGGGTCTCGTTGGCTTTACTGACGACACGGTTTCCCTAAAGTCACGTGAGAATACAGATGTAACAAGATGTGCAAGGTGGATTTTTCCTTTAGGGACTGGTGAATGAAGTGTGGTGTGATAATGTAGGATGAGGAGGATTCTCCGTGGTCTCAGGACTCTCGGAGCAACGGCTGAGCAGCCGAACGCCAGCAGAGCGGAGCTACCAGGACAAACCGTTTCATTCTGGGGAATTCTGGGCCATCACAACCTGCAGCAAATGTTTAAGGGACATTGGAATAGAAACTGGACTCACTCATACTGTAATACCGTGCTGCAGTGGTTTGCGGTCTGCACCTTATGGATCACAAAGACCTTTACTTTTTTCCCTTTTTTAATAATTGTAGCCCAGTATATCTACAATAAAATTAATGTCATGGTCATTCACGTGGTGTCGTGGGGTTGATTGATTGTCATACAAGCTGAAAGGCCTGTACGACACTTCTGTTCTCATGTTGGTCACTTCAATGCTGCGGGTTGCATGTTGAAACGCCAGGAGACTCGTCCGTTTCATGCCTTTACTTTCATTTAGTCAAAGTCGCTGTAGGATCTAACCTTTCTCACTTTTTTCCTTCTCCACATGATTTGGACTTTGTTACTCGCCAAAGCTCAGCGTGTGAGCAGCATCTGAACCGACTCTGCTGTTTATGGACCATCGACACCAGCAGAGCCGCCGCCAGATTACTAGTGAACTGACGAACAGATCTGCCTGCGTTCTGTGTGCGAGCCTCCGTCTGCAGCGGCTTCAGTCCTCCTTTCATATTCAGCGCCATAGAAATGTGAAGCATATCACAGCTGTCAATCAGGCGGAGAGGCGGGGCCGCGTGGCAGCTCACTGGGTCGCGTCACCATGTCAGTGCCGTCGCTGCGTTTTCAGTGTCACCAGCAGTTTGAGGTCATTTAAAGGCCCAGTAACTAACAGTTGCACTTTTTCTAGGAAATCTACAAATAGAACCACGCGTAGAGCTGGACACCACGTAAACCCTCGTGGAAAGAGGTGGACAAGTCACGGAGCCAGATCGGACGACGCTTTGACCTTTGGAAGGTGGAGACTGTGAAGATGGCAGGAGGCGAATGCTAAGCCTCAGTACTGCCTCCAAAGCAGTGAGGTGCAGATTGCACTATGCTCTGAACAACATGAGCATCTTAATATGCTCTTGTCCTCGTCGGTAGCCTGAGGGGCAGCCGTGACCTGCTTTGTTCCGCGTCCTACGTTTGCTACAGGTGCTGCAGTAAAAGCAGAACTGTCCGAGCTCGGCCTGTCGTCTGTTCCGCTCTCAGGTGGCTCTGACGCCCGTCAGCTCCCAGGACACGAGCTCCGTCTGACCGGAGCAGACGGCGAACGACTCGTTCACTACTATTCATGCCGCTCTGCTCGCAGCCTGGTTGGCAGCATCGCTCGATGCCGTTCGTTCCGTCTCCAGTAGAGGGTGTGTGTGTTCGGCCTCTTCTCTGCTCCGCTCTCCGAGGAAGCTGCCGAACTGTAAAGCATCGCATGGATGTGTTTTAAACTGTCCGTGAACTCACCGTAGCGGTGATGCGTTCAGGTCCTGCTGGTCGGGGGGGGCGCTGCGTGGGAACGAGCAGGCTTAATGGTGACTTATTGCCTGCGTTGATAATGTGCAGGCGAGTGCTGTGTAACCTGAGCCATTCATTCTGCTCTGTAAAAACAAAAGGGGCCTGGATGAATGTGCGGCGGCGATGGATGAGGCTGACGGAGGTGGAGCATCGCTTCCTTCTGGGGAACGGCGTGACCTGCACCATGTCCCCGCTCAGGGACACGGCAGCGCCTCCGCCTTCCTGCTCCTCAGCCTCGCAGCTGCCTGGCATTCAACACACACACACACACACACACACATCGTGTCGAAGTGAGTAGAATCGTGTCGAAGTGAGTAGAATCGTGTCGAAGTGAGTAGAATCGTGAGTAGAATCATGTCAAGTGAGTAAAATCATATTGTGTCGAAGTGAGTAGAATCGTGTCGAAGTGAGTAGAATCGTGTAGAATCGTGTCGATGTGAGTAGAATCACACACACATACACACACACACATCGTGTCGAAGTGAGTAGAATCGTGTCGAAGTGAGTAGAATCGTGAGTAGAATCATGTCAAGTGAGTAAAATCATATTGTGTAGATGTGAGTAGAATCGTGTCGAAGTGAGTAGAATCGTGTCGAAGTGAGTAGAATCGTGTCGAAGTGAGTAGAATCGTGTCGATGTGAGTAGAATCGTGTAGAATCGTGTCGATGTGAGTAGAATCACACACACATACACACACACACATCGTGTCGAAGTGAGTAGAATCGTGTCGATGTGAGTAGAATCGTGTCGATGTGAGTAGAATCATATTGTGTAGATGTGAGTAGAATCGTGTAGAATCGTGTCGATGTGAGTAGAATCACACACACACACACACACATCGTGTCGATGTGAGTAGAATCGTGAGTAGAATCGTGTCGATGTGAGTAGAATCATATCGTGTAGATGTGAGTAGAATCGTGTCGAAGTGAGTAGAATTGTGTCGAAGTGAGTAGAATCGTGAGTAGAATCGTGTCGATGTGAGTAGAATCGTGTCGATGTGAGTAGAATCGTGAGTAGAATCGTGTCGATGTGAGTAAAATCATATCGTGTCGATGTGAGTAAAATCATATCGTGTCGAAGTGAGTAGAATCGTGTCGATGTGAGTAGAATCACACACACACACACATCGTGTCGATGTGAGTAGAATCGTGAGTAGAATCGTGTCGATGTGAGTAGAATCATATCGTGTAGATGTGAGTAGATTCGTGTCGAAGTGAGTAGAATTGTGTCGAAGTGAGTAGAATCGTGAGTAGAATCGTGTCGATGTGAGTAGAATCATATCGTGTAGATGTGAGTAGAATCGTGTCGAAGTGAGTAGAATTGTGTCGAAGTGAGTAGAATCGTGAGTAGAATTGTGTCGAAGTGAGTAGAATCGTGAGTAGAATCGTGTCGATGTGAGTAGAATCGTGAGTAGAATCGTGTCGATGTGAGTAAAATCATATCGTGTCGATGTGAGTAGAATCGTGTCGAAGTGAGTAGAATCGTGAGTAGAATCGTGTCGATGTGAGTAGAATCGTGAGTAGAATCGTGTCGATGTGAGTAAAATCATATCGTGTCGAAGTGAGTAGAATCGTGTCGATGTGAGTAGAATCATATCGTGTAGATGTGAGTAGAAAATCTCGTGTAGATGTGAGTAGAATCGTGTCGAAGTGAGTAAAATCATATCGTGTCGATGTGAGTAAAATCATATTGTGTAGATGTGAGTAGAATCGTGTCGAAGTGAGTAGAATCGTGAGTAGAATCGTGTCGATGTGAGTAGAATCGTGAGTAGAATCGTGTCGATGTGAGTAAAATCATATCGTGTCGAAGTGAGTAGAATCGTGTCGATGTGAGTAGAATCATATCGTGTAGATGTGAGTAGAAAATCTCGTGTAGATGTGAGTAGAATCGTGTCGAAGTGAGTAAAATCATATCGTGTCGATGTGAGTAAAATCATATCGTGTCGAAGTGAGTAGAATCATATCGTGTAGATGTGAGTAGAATCGTGTCGAATCGTGTCGATGTGAGTAGAATCATATTGTGTCGATGTGAGTAGAATCATATCGTGTAGATGTGAGTAGAATCGTGTCGAAGTGAGTAGAATCGTGTCGATGTGAGTAGAATCGTGTAGAATTGTGTCGAAGTGAGTAGAATCGTGTCGATGTGAGTAGAATCGTGTAGAATCGTGTCGAAGTGAGTAGAATCGTGTCGATGTGAGTAGAATCATATTGTGTCGATGTGAGTAGAATCGTGTCGAATCGTGTCGATGTGAGTAGAATCATATTGTGTCGATGTGAGTAGAATCATATCGTGTAGATGTGAGTAGAATCGTGTCGAAGTGAGTAGAATCGTGTCGATGTGAGTAGAATCGTGTCGAATCGTGTCGATGTGAGTAGAATCATATGTAGATATTTGCTCTGGTCAAGTTGTTCACCAGCTTGTGATGAGACTTCAGTTCAGGCAGGAACCAGAATCTGCTGTTACTGTGTAATGGTTCTGTTCAGCTCATTTCTATAGATCTGGTTCACAGCCAGAGGCAGATTGAGAAGGAAGGTTCAGAGACACCGGAACCACCGGTTGGACCCGTCTCGACCTACTGGACCTCCTCACCTGAAACGGTCCACGATCACCAGAACAGCCACTAAAGGCCTGGGAGGGTCGAACTCGAGACCTGAACCTACAGGTGGGTTGAAACAAACCTTCCGACCCGGATCTGACCCGGACTGGAAACTGCTTGATTGTGTTGTTGCCAGTCAGACAGCGACGCAGACAGAGGCTCGTTTAGCTGCTGATTCTGTCTCAGCTGCTTAGTCTCCGTAATGAAACCAGGACCAGCACGTTCAGCCAATGTGGAAACGGTGCGTCCGCTTAGCCCGATCATCAGCCGCTGCTTTGCGGCAGGTTCCCCTGCGTCTTCTCGCCTCGCGTATTGAAATGAGGTTCGGCCTCGGTGGCAGCGGTGCCGTAATTAAAAACACCATTTCAGCTCCTGCTCGGCCTATTTCCTTCCAGCGCTACCGCGCGTCCGCAGGTAAATTGCTGCCCGTGTCCCTGCGATGACGGTAATGAGCCGCGGTTAGGCCTGACACCACGTCTCTCTGATTGAACCTAAACGAGGAGATGCCGCCGCATCGGGGGGGGGTTCAATCACAGCGGCTCTCAAAGCGATGCGAGCCCCGCGGAACGGAATGATGTGGGCTGATGGAGAGACACGAGGAAAACTTCATTACGCGCGTCCAGACGCGCTGTGGCTCCGCTAATTGCACGAAGCCAGGAAAGGTTTAAAACGAGCTCTGCTCACAATCTCTTGATTTGAGACACTGATGTCAGAGGGAAACAGCTTCTGGCTCATGTTCACGCTGGATCTGACTGTTGGTGCGTTGTCTTCACATGAGACGCAGTAGCTGCACATTATATGACTCTCGTGATCTCAGACGCTGGATCTGCAGGTCACCTCCATAGACGCCTCAGCTGAGGCCTTTCACAGCTATAATACACGAACACGCGGCTCAACCGGGCTCAACCGGGTCCGTTTAGACAGCTTCTAGTTCTCTGGGCTGAATGTGTCCGGTTGTAGCGCAACCCGCTCAGCTTAATGCTCCCATTTACAGAGACCTGGGTTGATGGCGCTGACTCGGACCTTGGACTCATCTCCACACAGGATGGGTCCAGGGGCCAAGTGGTGACACAGGTGTAAACAAGTGGAGAGTTTGGTTCTGTTCCAGTCGAGCCGCGGAGGGTTCGCGCTTCACACCGAGGCGCAGCAGGTCGTCTCTCAGCTCGTGTGAGCCTCACACGCGTTGTCCTGTCACGCTGGTCAGAAACCCGCTGACAGGACGAGGCCACCTGGGAAACCGACGGAGCCCGTGATGCTCTGCTGCCAGCGGAGCCGAGGCCTCTTCTGCCGACACCGGCCGTGATTGGTAACGAGGTGCAGCTGTGACCATGAAATCAGGACTTAGTGCAATTAGCCACTTTGAAGTAGAGACTTAATACCAAGATCTTCGCCTAAATGCCAGAGGATCTGCTGCTACTTGATGATAATCTGATATTGGAGCCTGTCGTCTGGTGGATTTCGTTCTTAACAACCGGAGCGTTTTGGGGCTGGCTTCCATTTGGACGTCTGTTCGTGAGCCAGACAGAACGGCTGCGGTGCCGTGCCCTCGATTCCTATTTGTAGGAGGGAGCCCAATATGACACGAGCACTTTCTGAAAGAAAAATGAGGAGCCTAATATAATATTACAGTGTTATTAGGGCGGCATTTCCCTGCTGTAAATATCTCGCACGGCTTTGGCTCAGCCGAGCTGCGGTGGTTTTCGATAATCGCTTCGGCAACGTGGCCGTTTGGAAAGTAGAACATCTGTAACCTGATAAATACTCTACTTGGGTTAAATGGGCTTTGATGTTGCATCTGTTTGTGTAGTTCACCTCCCTGAACGTGGTTCTGAGGGACAGGTGAGCCCACATTTGGACCAAAGAGCCTGCAGAGCGACTGCTGTGTGACTGGCCTGGGTGTCTCCTCGGCTCGGATGTGGTTCTCGTCTTCGTCAGGGTCAGTTGTTGTTCCTGTGTTTTCCCTGTGAGGTGGATGTTGTTGTCAGAACTTAAACGAATCGATCAGTGGGGCCTAACTTGACGCAGCCTTGGAATCGACTACTTCTGCGTTTCTACTTTTTGGACACTGTCGGGCTGAACAGGTCCAGACAAACTAATCCCTCTTAAACTCGCAACTGGTCGCTGGCACAGGATCCCTGAACGACATCCAAGCTAATTTAGTTGACTTTGACTCCTCACCACTGGAGAAAGCTGAGACGCTGGCGGCTGATGATGAATCATAAACGGCCCAAATCAAGGCCCCACTTTGGGCGGAATTGGCTCAGGCCTCTCAGCTTTCGCCCTCAGCTGTTTAATGCCTTCCCAGAGCAGCAGCGCAAGCCGCTATTAATGAAGTGCTTTCATATGGAAAGGCTTTTCAGTCCGATCGCCCCCCGTCAAGTCCA
The DNA here is from genome assembly GCA_030770545.1 of Macropodus opercularis. NCBI lineage: Eukaryota > Metazoa > Chordata > Actinopteri > Anabantiformes > Osphronemidae > Macropodus > Macropodus opercularis. The sequence continues at coordinate 16,860,278 of JAUCMP010000026.1, forward strand.
GAAGAGGAGACCGAAGGCAGCTTGTCCAGACCCCCGCGCCCTCACCGGCCCATCCCAGACACCACGCTCGCCCAGCGCCGTCTGTCTAATGGAGCTGTGATATATTTATGGGCAGCCAAATCCCGCTCTAATCCCGCCCTGGTAACAACGGCTCAGTAACAGTTTTCCTTAAACGCTGCATGAGCGCTGGCTCGAGGCCCACAGGCTTCGGCTCTGTGGTATTACTCACTAACCTAATTTGTACTCGCTGTATGTAATGCACGCGGATGCACGGAAGGAGGGGAGGCAGCCGCACAGGAAAACCCGACGTCTGCGTCACCAAACGAGGCCGAGGGGGCAAAGGCGAGCGCGGGGCCACCTCAGCGAGTAACGAGGTGTCGCTGGACCCGGTGCTAGAGTCGAGTTACATCAGAGCCCAGGAGAGACGTCGTAAACACGAATAAACCGAGCTGCAACGCAAAACCATGTTCGAGGGAAAGCAATAACACGCCTGTACAGAAATGACGTCGAGGCAAAACGGGACATTTGTGTTGGCACAGAACCGGGAACGTTTCTAGTCCCCCATAAACTCAGATGGACATGCGTCAGCAGCGATGGGACAAGGAGAATCTCCACTGTGTCCATCTGAGCCGCTCACAGCTGTTTATCCCACCAACAACACAAACAGCAGATCTGTGATATTAGCGTCTTCGTTTGACGCCATTATTGGTTATTAGGGCTTCAGACGAGTCTCGAAGCTGCGTTCACATACGTCTGTGGCAGAAAATACCACGTTCAAAACCATGAAAAATCACGACTTCATAAACGCTTCGTTAGGTAAATCTGTCTTTGATGCTCGTTTTGTTCACAGCAACCACTTGAGTAGGTCAAGTCTCAGAACCATAATTATTCCAGGTCCCTTGAAACCATAAAACCATTTTGATTGGTCGTCCATGTTAGTCCCGCCTCCTACACCAGAACCGGCCCAAAAGTCTGAACGTGGAAAAAAAAGTTTTGAAAAATATTTCAAAACATTGAAAGAGAAGTGTTTTGAAAACAAAATATATTTCATTCATCATTTATTTCTATTTGAATGGAGAAACATTTCACATGGTTTTGTTTTTACTTTTTCATAGCTTTATTTATTTGTTTTGTTTCTGGGTTTTTTCATTTGCAACTTTATTTTTCCTATTGTCAGATCCTGAGTGTGGCCCTGACGGGTTCATATCCTACATATCCGGCTCAGCTCCTGGAGCTTTGCTGAAGGATAAACCTGCGACGGCGTGTTCAACTGTGAAGCAAAAATCAAGATGGAGGTTGTTTGATCCTCTGGGGTGAAGCTTTCACACCTGAGCGGCCAACAGAGCGACGTCAGCGCTGGTAGTCAGACGCTTGAGGAATAACAGAGGCCCCTCTGTGGCCCGTTGGTGCCATTTCAGGCAAGCTGTTTATTTTCATCATTTCACACAGGAATTTTAATTTATTTCACCATCCTTTCATTTGGTGGAGCGTTGTTTAAGGATACCTCGGCTCCCCGGGCAATTACTGTGTCAGAAAGAGTGAGCTTAAACATCTGCAGCCACTGAGGGAGACTTAGCTGCATCTGTAAACCACTTCTCCGTGTCATCACACTGAGACTGATGTGAACCGTTCGACTCGGTGAAACGGCCCAGTTTTATCTCCTGCCTCCAAAAGGTGCAGGTGGACGTCACTCTGCAGAAACACGGCTCCGGAGAGAAGCGAGCGTGGACCAGCGCGCTCGGCCCAGGGAAGCCTCCCCGTCACCACTTTACGCTGTGACAATTTGGGGCGATGCCTCTGGAATATTCCTTTGTTCCCGCTCGGTGCCTCTCTTACACAAGCGCCTCAGCCCAGCACACATGGGCAGTGTCAGCCATAATGAGCTTTGACAGGGGCATTTAGTGGTTGTAACTCAAATCTAATTCAGAACATCTTAACCCTGAAGTCTGTCAAGATGCTTGAAATTCACTCAAACTCTCATGGTCCCAATCAAGTGTGCGTTTGTGTGGCAGCTCGGCCTGACGAGTCTCTGGCCGATGGATGTCCTGTGCCGCGTCCGTCCCGCCGCCGCTTGAACTCAACACGCAACACGACAACACGTCGTCTCAGCGGAAAAGAAAACACGGCGAGAGAGAAGCAGATGGAGCCGTGAGCGCTGACCTTGAGCTGAACAGCGTGGAGCTTTGTAATCCCTTTGAAATCCACACGCGGCACTTAGCCTTCTGCTAGGAGCGCGTTGCTACGCTTCAGCTTTCAACTCACTAAGAAATTCCACTTTTGCTTCATATTCTGCAGATTCAGCCACAAAAATCTCAAATATATGCACCGACACTTTCTAGTTGAACCTGGAAACAGAAAACGCCTTTCGAGCCCCTGAGAGGTCGCGAAGGGGTGTTTTAGGGTTTTTAGCCTCGGCCGAGCCTCCGGATCCACTGAATCAAATCAAGCTTACGCGTAAAAAGAAGACGAGGCTTGTGTATGAACGAAATCAAATTGGATTCGTTCTGTCTGGAGCGTTTTTCATGGCGTTCCAGTTACAACTATGTGGCCACAGCAACAGACGAGCCCTGACGGCAGCGCTGTCGTTTACTGGGCTCTGAGGTTTTCAACTTGTGAACATACTGATCCACATGCTCCAACACACGGAGAAACACCTTTAATATCCGTCAGCATTCATCCCGATCATAAATCTGCACGTCGTCAAACACCTGCTTTCATCAGCCGAGGCCTCTTTAATCACACGCTGTCTGCGGCCGATCCGCCCGTCACTCAGCGCAGACAAATCCTCTGCCAGACGACTGCTTGTAATTTTCTTTACAGTGAAAACAGTAAGCAGAGATTCAAAGGGCTGTGAAAAGCCGGCTGTCGGACAACATGCATTTAAGCAGCATATTTGCATTTCTGCCATAATATAACACTTGTGTTAAGTGACACATGATTGATGACGGGGAGCGAGGTGGCTTTTCTAACCCCTGTAAGTGCTTTAAAAACAAATTAAAGCTTTCATCATTGTAACATGTCTATTACAAGATGTGGTAATAGCCCCTCGTTGTATCACATTATTTGTGTGTCTAAATAATTTAGAAAAATTAAACTATTAATCATCCAAGGGAGCGTCTGACAAGCGAGCGCGGCCCCGGCGGAGCGTGCTGGGCCCAGCCACAATACACTTAGTGGTGTTTATGGCTTTACTCTGTCAAATGGCTGTAATTGCTTAATTGCTCATCGGTGTTTTCAGTGCAAAAGTTAGCGTCTGACTTGAGTTTCAGTGGAATTATCCAAAGTAAAGCCAAATGTTGGCTTTCACTGTCGCATGTAGGACACACAGTCCAGCTTTTCACGGGAGGTTTAGTATTTAGTTGTGACAGAGTCATGATGGTAGCTGTAATATACCTGCTAACACCGTGAAAACCTTTTTCAGCATTTTGCTGGTTTCCTTCCGTGTCTTATCCCAGCAACGCAGCGTGTTGATACGCTCAGCTTGGCTTTGAGGAAAGAGTTCACACATGGAGCTGAGTGGAAGCGCTGACGCTTCACGCGAGCGTCCGCGGCCCGAGCGAGCGTCCTGCGCTCTTTGTTATTAAGCAGGTCCAAGCAAAACACAAAGGCATACTGTGTTTTTATATGAGTAATGCATTAACCCGCTCAGGAAAAGTTCATGTTAAACGTATGAGCTCGGACAGCACAAGATTTATGGCAATGGCTGCAGAAATTATGCTTTTCTTCCCCCCAAAGGCACTTTAATTATGTAATTATTGCCAGCTGCTTTTCATTTGTGGTTGTCGTTAATTAGGGCCCTGGGTCTGCAGTTCAAGTGCTGGGTCTCTCTCTCCCTCTCTCTCCCGGTCTCTGATAGGTCCGGTTTCCCGGGGCAGCAGCGGCCTGAGATGATTAGCCAAATCCTCAGCAAAACTCATTTGTTATTCAAGCTTCAGCCAGCGGCCTCCTGCCGGGCGGAGAAAGAGCCCGGAGCCCAATTTCCTCCATATCCTTCTCTCCTTATCCCTCCACCTCATCAGCAACAATTGTCCTCAAATAAGAAGCAGAGGTATCTGTGTTTGCTTTGCTTATTAGGCCCCCGAATGCAAGGAAAACACATCAGGAGTGGGGGGCACCTGATAATCTGAATTAATCTCTTCCATTACGTTTTACAGTGGATTCCTCCGAGGAAGCGAGGAAGCGAGGGAAGGGATCCATCAGATATGCGTTTCCCCACAGTGATTACTAGATTGATATTCAAGTCAAACCCTCGTGAAGCAGACAAATTAAGTGTAAACATCAACGTCCGACTGTTTCTCTTCGCCCAACAATCAGCTCGAGGATTAAAACCCTGAAACCTCTGCAGCACAAACTTCAGGCCGATTTTTACACAATAGTTTCTGCTGATTTGTTTATTTATCTGTTTACATGTGATACGTAATATTTGTTAGATCATGAAACAAAACGACCTAATAAAACAATAATTATAAATAATAATACTGATGCATTTTTAGGTAACATAGTTCACCTTCAAGAATTGTTTCTAACTCATCCATTCAGTCTTCGTGTCACCGGTGGCATTAGGTCTAAAGAAACAGAAATCGTCATCGTGTGAAGCTGAAAGGCGAAGCTGAATAGTGATAATGAAATGAAAGCAGCCGCGTACGTGTGTGACTGCACCGAACCTCAATATGTAACATCTGCGTCTTCAGCTGCGCCTGCAATAAAACGAATAACGTCGCCGGCGTTTTAACGACTCTTTACGCTTCCTTCAGCAGTAAAGTGGCTCTGAATCATTAAGACGCGTTAGTTATGATGCTCAGATGACTCACATGCCGGTTTGGCCCGTGGGCGGCGGGCGGCGTCCTCCTGCGGTGGGACGCTGGAAGGCGAACGCGCGAAAGAAAGGAGCTCGCATCTGGAGAAGCGGCACCCGCTTCCCAGCGTATTCTGACTTTGTGCGTCTGACAGGGGCTTGATATTTTACTCATGGAAATGATGCCCTCACCCAACCATCAGTGTCACTGCGTGTCCATCACCGGCTCTGGAGGACTTTTAAAAACACGAGAGGGAAGAAAACACACTTTGTAAAATGGATGTTTTTGATGTTTGGAGTGGCCGATTGGCCTGTCAGTGGGGAAGTGGGCAGAAGTGACACACATGTGATTACCTATGCATTAGGGCAGATGATGAGGGCCTTAGCTCCAACACAGCCATCTACCGCTGAATGCACTGAAGCACAGGCCTGTTTATCTGAAGCTTATGTATTCCAGCTTCCGTAAAGCTGCAGAATAATGCTGCGACCTCCTGAAATCAGAGGAACGTGTTTTGTTCCTTTTATCGATGTGTTGCATTGTGTAGCATGTAATAATTAGTGGAGGAGGACAAAGGACCAGCTGTGACTGGCAGAGTGTACATGTACACGATGTGGACTGTGTGTAGACCACATTCTGGTTTCAGGGAGTTGAGTAATTATCTCGCTGCTGAACCTGAATCACTCCGTCGCTGCCACCGACCTGAGCTTGAATATTTCAGTATGTTTGTGCTCCAAGTTCTGTCCATCTGAGACTGGTTCGGGTTTTAATTGGATCCAATAAAACAAATGTAGCATTTGTGACAGTGTAGTCAGTCTATGTGAAAACACCCCAGGTGAGCTGCTGTGGGAGCGGACTTCCTCTATGTCCCCTGCCCAGTAGTAAGAGCCTCCAATCTCACGAAGCAGGACACTGCAGACGTGTTTCCAGCTCATCAAGGTCGCTCCAGTTAACCTGCCAAACCACTGTCAACATGCCCTCTTCACCCACTGTAAATACTGACACACATGGGCTCCATCAGACGTCACGTGGACTAATAGTTGCAAGCTGCTTAGTCTGCCGTCCAATCGCTCGGTGAGTTTTTTTGTGTACTCTGGTTGCTTGATGGGGCTGTTTTTCTTTTTCAGGTATTCGGACTGCAGCGTCACCCAGAACCCGTCACCACCTTTGGTTGGCCCAGTCCCCCGCAGGCTGACTGGAAGCTGATCCACCCCTGTACCTCCTCTCTCCTGACAGTTGCTTTACGCTGGCAACGGACCAATGACCTCCACTCTGCCACCACCTGGGTGATGTGCACCATGACTCAGGGTTTTCCCGTTGATGACTTTGCTGTCTTTCACCTTATAAGCAGACTCCCAGCAGACGGTAGCTACTTGGGAGGTGCTGCTCGGTTCACACGTGGGAGCCTCCGCCGCCATCCTGGACCTCAGGGTTTTTACGCCCAGAAGTAAGCAGGCCATCCTGCCCAAGGATTGGTTCATCACAGTGGACCTGCAGGACGCCTAGTTTCATATTCCCACCCACCCAAGTCATTGGCGCTTTTCTGTGGGCAGGCCATACGAGTAGCACTGCAATTTCTGGGCACCATTCTGGACAACTCCAGGTTGTCACCCGGACTCCTGACCGCTACCATACTCTCTTGCCTCTGGTACTTCCAGCCTTGTGCCCTGGTCTTATGGCCTCTTATGGCCTTATGGCTGCCATTGTACTCCATCTGTGGTTGGTTCAGCGGTCTGGGCCTGTCCTCCCACTGCCCCCTGTGTACCGTTGTGAGTCTCCAGGGCACGCTGGGACCCCTGCAACTTTCAGAGGGGGAGTGCTCTGGGGCCATCGACAGTCGATCTCCACCAATGCGTGCCAGGTCAGCTGGGGTGCTGTGCACAAGGGCTGACAAAGGTTTCTGGGGTTATCACTGGCTCTCCCGACACATCAATGTGCTGAAGCTGCGGGCTATCCTCCTGGACGTCAGGCATTTCCTGTCCTGGTTGCAAGGCTACCATGTGCTAGTACAGACTAACAGCACAGTGGCAGCGGCTTATGTGTACAGGTTCCTCTCCCTCTGGGCAATGCACCTTCCAGGCCCACAGAACAGGGTGGCAGACCTCCTGACTCAGGGTGGTCTGCTTCCAGGGGAATGGCGCCTTCACCCTCAGGTGGTCAGCTAGATCTTGTTGCTCTTCAGAAGGGTGCAGGTGGATCTCTTTGCCTCCAGGGAGTCCACTCATCTGTCCCATCTTCCTCTTCAGGCTGGAGGCGTTTCTCTATGCCTTCCCACCATTTGCTCTCATTCCATCGCTTGTCCACAGGATCAGGAGGACTGGGGTCCGGGTTGTTCTGGTGGCCCCACAGCTGGCCTCACATGGTGTGGTACTTGGCCATCCCTCCTGACCAGTGTCCCCTGGCACCTTGTTCCACCGCTTCCCAGAGGGTTTCCTTCTGGCAGCTTGGTCCCTGAATGGACGGACCTGCTGAGGGGGCGGTTGCCGCTATGTTGGAGGCTCCGCTTCCCTCCACTAGGGCAGTATATGCTTGCCGCTCTGAGGCCTTTGTGGTTCACGGCCCATCATTCGTTTTTCAGCCATAGCATTCTACCTATAGCCATAGGACATTCTGACGCGTTGACAGCTGCCCCTTATGCAGGGTCTCTCTGAGGTTACTCTCCGGGAGATGGGGCAGCTATACAGACTTTGCATCCTGGTAAGCTCTTAATGTTAATGTTAATTGTTATGTTTCAGCCTTGTACCCACACTGATTTGCATGAGGCTCCAACGTGCCATAGCTTCTTTTCTCAGGTGTCTCGCAGGGCCTTCCCTTCCCAGCTTGTATACAGCTGACTGAGCTCGCACGAATCCTTCACAGTTCAGTTCAATGATGCCACTAGGTTTACTATAACTTATTACAAATGCACAGACAAAGGTGCTTCTAATCAACTTCACCTACAATTTTAAGGCAGCAAAAGAGGGGAAGTAGGTTGAACAACGTGTTGGGTTACACGGGCCCACTTGTTGAGTGGTTTGCTGAAAACCAGAGTCACATGAATGAGGAGTCAAGACAAGGTGATTGTTCTGTACAGTACAAACCAGTAATGAAGCTAAACTACTAGGATTTGCAGGGTTTCCAGTGACTCCTACAGCAACAAGCAGCGTCTCCTCTTTGGGCATAATAATAATCTACTTGTGCCTCTGAGCCTCTAGGGGCAGATTCCACAGAATGAGTTGACTTGAACGGTGCTACCGCTTTAAATAGAGACAACAGCGAGCAAGACAAAACAGGCAACGTTGTGTTAATTTATCTGCTCACAGATCGCAGACGTTTTCATGGCCAGGCATAAAATGAAGTCGTGCATTAGCTTCCTAATGGAAAGAGAGATTGAGTGTTGCATGAAAACAGGCTCTGGTTTCCAGCAGATATATGATCGCTCTCACTGGGACTTTTCTATACATTTAAGCAACTTTTCAACAAGCAGAGTTATCAGTAATAGTCGACATATCATAGTGAATATGGAGGGAGAAGGTCAGTGAAAGGGAGCATTAATCAAATGAAGGCTGACGTGCAGCTAATGGCCATTTCAAAATACCTCATTAAGATTCCTCCGTCTCTGGGACGTTTGGACTCGTTCACATATGTTTTAGGAATTAGCTTCAATGCGACTTTTCACTTTTCCTTCAACCTGCAGGTTTAAAAGCTCATTGTCCTAAACATGCAACAAGTGTTAATGTGCTCTGAAAAGTAAAACAGCACTTTGTGGCTTAGTGGCCTGATGTGGCAGCTGGATTTTTCTGACACCTCCTTCACAAAAGGAGAGGAGAGCAGTGAACGTCGCCAGGTCATCCTTGGATCTCACTCAGAACAAATACTTAACTCCGAGTTGCTCTTAGCGGTTCGGGCTCTCACTCCTCACCATGTGCTGGCAGAGCCTTTCCCTGCTCTGCTCTCACTCAGATGAAAAGTACCATTGTTGAGAATTAATGTTCAAAAAAGACATAGTGGGAAAAAAGCACATGGGGAAGAAGGGGGGGCTTGTTTTTTACAAAACCCAGACCTCCAGAGTTAAAGGTTGGGAGAAATACCCCTGATAGTTCTTTACAGGAGGGGTTTGAAGTCCTCCTCTTGTAATGATATATAATGCCTGGCTGGGTCATCTGCAGTGAAGCGGTGGCCGTGACCTGAGGTAATTACACTCAGCCTCGTTGCATATTAAGCTGCTGCTGGGACTCAGCCTCCACTTTAAGGACCTAAACTCATGTTGGTCTCTCGGAACCACCTCCGTGGTTAAGACGAGGCACATGCCACTAATCGCTCTCAACCAAACCTCAGAGGACGGAAGAAGCAGCGAAGCCAAACGTGTTGCGTGGCGTGCGCCTCCTTTTCGTTGTAATCGGTTGGTTCAGCCAACGGGCCAATAAGTTGTGGAGCTGTGTGTTTGGACTGAAGACGCTGGTGAGAGGACTTACATTCTACACCTGAACGCCACCCAGCAGCTATGACAGAAGCCACGGCCAACGGCTTCTGACAGTAAACGTATGATCCCTGCTTTCAATCCTAATCCTAACAGATTTATTGGTGTTCATCCTGTTTTCTACTCCTTCCTCTGTTCACGCTCACACGGTTCAGGGTTCAGCAGCTGTTTATTGGCTCCAGCTGCCTCACTCCATGTACTTTTATGGGACAGTGAGGATCTTCATCCTCAGGCCACCAGCACAGCTCAGTCTATGGAATAATTCATAGGTGGTAAATCCTCAGTCTGACAAATTGCACAACTCATCAGTTGTTACGGATTCTTTCATAAAAACAAGTTGCACCAAGAATATACAGCCACTGGACACATGGACCCTCGTTCCAGGTGGATGAATAAGCGTTTCTGTATTAGATGTAGATGAGTTGGCCACGTTAACAGCTTGTTTTGAGAGGCTGGGTCAGATAATCTAGTTCTCAACAGCAACATGTCAGGCAGCTAATAAAACAGGTTACTGAGCGTTAACCCCAAGCGGCTGCTCCCAGGTCAAAATGTCAGGACATAAATATTCTCCAAAGCAATAAATGAGCACACACGAAATCTGAACGTTGAACCTGCTTGAGACTCATCTTTAGCTTCGTGAGAAAAAAAGCTCGAGGTCAAGAATTAAATGAACAGTATTTATTGACACGAAGGCAAACCTCTACAGGATTACGCTAATGTGTCAGCCAGTGGATTCATTTCACGGCGAGGAATTCAGGTTGTGGCTGTGACTTTGTGTGGTTGCCAAGCAACTCTGCCTTAAAATGTGCTTTTCTAAGTGCGTTTGTCGGGTGCAGTTTTATTTAAGGAGTAGCCTCCATCCACTCTGTTCCATGAGGAGTTAGAGGAGCAGGAAGGATCAGCTGATCCACGGTAAACAGTGACTTACAGCGTCGAGACTGAAGTTCACAGGATTCACAGGATTCCACGCTTGTCCCTCAGCTTCAAGTTCGAAACACTCTTGGTTGTGAAGTGCGTGGATGACACAGAGGCGCGTTTCAGCACAAACTGAGGCGGTGAAGCACATGTGGGTTTTATAATAAACCAGCTGCGCACATGAACATTTTATGATGATTCGTTTTGATGCATTTACACGAGTTTCTGAAAGTCTAACGTTGTCCAGGGAACTAACAAATATTCGAGAACTAAACAGTCGAGGTTCTTGGTGCAGATTGTTCGTGGGAACGCAGAAGCCTCTGAAACTCAAATTTGTTGGATCATCAACAATATTAATTGGATCAGACCTTTTTATAAGAGCCGCTGCCCACAGCTTCACCACGTTCCTGATGTTTATCAGGCTGTGTGACTGCGTATTTATGTGTGTACTTGTCTGTAACCCGGTGGGGGATTACATCACACCCCTGTGGTTTACCAATTACCCCAGTGACAGGCCAGGCCGCGGTAATGACCTGTGAGAACGTGGTTCTGCTTTCTGGCCGCGTCCACTCACCGTAAACCAGTTTGACTCTGGGTATCTGTCAGAGCCTGGCGGTATTTAGACATAACTCAAACGGGTGGGGGTCTGCTCCTTGTGTGAGGTATTCTGGCTCTCGCTGACAAGTCCAAGGTTGCCTGTGCACTGAGCCCTCTCTCCGCCTAGAAAGGCTAAAACCACCAGGTTACCCCGAGGAAAACTGGCAACGAAGCAATTTCTATGTCAACGGCCTGTTGTTGATGCTGCTGGAAACAATGTCGATTCCTTAAAAGCTGTGATCTTTGCTCGCTCAGGTCCCAACTCACTGCCCTCTGAAGAAGGTCCGTCCCCTCCCATCCTCATCCCACTGATTTATAGGTAAATCACGGCTGTCAGTGTAGTAGCAACTGATTAAAGTTCAGGGGTTTAATAGATCATTTTAAATAACCCCAAATTACTCCGCTCTCCCCAGCCAATCCACCTGGACCCCTGCCCTGGGTGCATGGCAGTCTTCAGCCGTCGTGGGGCGAGCCAAGTCCAGTCTCGTGGTTCCTGCCTATTCCCCCAGGATGGTGCGCTGCAGGCCTAGACCAACATTCTCAGCTGTGTTCAATCTGCTGTGAGACAAGCTGGCTATGAGAAATGCAAAGGGAAAAGGCATCTATGTGCACATGCACCCAGCACGTTCAGCAGGAGGGAGACGTGGAAAACTCTGGACAGTTAGCACACGTTGTTCACTTGGTTCCGCTGGAACCGGTCCAAACGCACACACACCACCTCCAGCTCCCCGGGTGACTGGAGTCCGGTCCAATTAATCGTGTTTAACCATTCTAATCACACTTTAGCACATTAATCCTATTTTCAGGCCAAAACACATCTGAAACGATGTGGTGCTCTGATTTTTTTATTGCCACTGCAAATCAGATGAAACCCAGCGCTGGCTGCAGGCCCCGGCTTCAGCTTGCACTTTCGCTGAACTTAGACTTTCTCTCTTTAAGTCATAGGTTGAATTTATAGCATGATGCTGATGCCTTCAGTCAAAATACGTCCCTGCAGAATTGAACAATTACCTTGAGTGAGGTAATAAGTGAAAGGCTCAGTATAAGGATGTCGAGCCTTTTTCCCTCTGCTTTGCTTGATTATGTTGTGTTATTGTGTATCGTGTGGACATGGTCACAGTATCTTATCAGTTTGACGTCCTAAGTCACTCGGACAGCTGGATAATTCGAATCCAATCCATCTGTTGGAGGAGCCCTGGAGGCAGGTCACGATGCTGGATTTCATTCGCTCGGAGAGGTTATCGAGCACAGGGCGATCGTTGTTGTTCTGCGACTGGGGTTCGTACCCAGTTTCTGTGCTTAGACGCGTTCTCATTGGCAGCGTTGAAGTGTTTAGTGCCCCCCCAAGGTTCCTCTTGGAAAGCCCACCAAAAATCACAGATCTAACCTCTCCTGCAGCTTTTAAAAGACGACAGCCAAGGGTCCCATAAAGGTGCTGGTGCCTTGATAATTGAGCCCCGCAAAGCAAACAGCGCGTCAGAGATGGTGTTTTCATGGGCTTTGAGCCACACGGACAGAACCCGACACGCATTCGCCCAACGGAGCTTTAGAATCAGTGTAAATAAGGTCGCGTTCAACATTTTGAAAATAAACAAAGGAGCCACTTACAGCAAAACAACCGGCTTGTAAGCGGAGTAAACTGAGCGAATGATGAATGATGTCATAGGGACCAAGCTTCAGCCGGAGGAGGTTCATTAGCCTCCAACGCTGACTAACAGACACAGGAGCAAACAGCTGTGACGCTCTGACACGTTCTCCTCTTAATGTGGCAACAGACATTAATCCACGAGGAAGTGGGAGGAGAGAGATGTGACCACTCTGCATAATGTGTCTATAATCTGTCTAGTAGCAAATCAAACACAGGCCTCAGCTCGAACTGGGCCTGAGCAAATTATCATTGCTCTTCATTCTGCTATAAAATGTGAAATATTATAATCGATGCGACCGACACACCTACAAGAAAAACTACGAGCTGTTTAGAAACAAACTGCTTGACTTTGGAAAAATGCAAAAAGCAACAAGTGTGTGTTTGTGCCAAAGCATGATCCTGATCAAGTGAACGTCAGGACTAAATCTACAAATTCTATTAAAAATAAAACAACACACACACACACACACACACACACACACACACACACACACACACACACACACACTCACACACACACACTCTCTCTCTCTCTATGTGCACATTTTATTTTTATCAACAGTCTATTTACAACTGAGCAGATAAAACGTGCAGCAATCATCTAATTCATAATCCGTTTTTTTGTGCTGTTTATTTATTTATGTAAGTTATACTTTACAATAAAAATGTTTTTTGTGGTGCAAACTGCCAAACCCCACCTACAAATTACACTAAAGTTTCATTTCAGCGAGAAGTGTTTTTCCATTTCCTTCAACATATTTATGCCAAACAAATCTTTCTGATTAATCTCAATGTTCCTTTGCTTCTTTCCAAGAACCTCAAATGAGAACAGATTCCTTTTCCAAATCTAGGGGAGGCGATGAAGCTGCCAAATCTCCCTGTTAACTGATTGAACACACAAATAGAATAGCAGGAGAAGTCATTCGCTGCTTGTGTTGAGCGTACGTGTTTATACGCTGCCACCAAGCCGGGTTCTGGTGGGACGCTCTGACCTGGACCACGCGTCTGGTTCCTGAGTGGTCAGCAGGAGTCACTGTGGAAACCGAGAAGCGACTAAAGGCCGGTGTCTACTTTCAAGGTTTCCTTTCACCGTTCATTCACGTGACTTGCATGTTAGAAACTCTGGCTTGACTTCAAAACTGTCATGGAACTGGGGAAGTTTTGTTTTGTTGAGGAAGTCGGGAGATTCAAGTTGGGGAACGTCCGGCTCACAGTTCACTGGTGCTGGCGAGACGCCGGGAAGGGAGCAGGGGCCAGAGATCAGGGGAGTCCATGGATGATGATGCCCCAGCAGAGGTCAGGCCAGGCAGCGATCGTCCGCGGGCAAGCGCATACGTACGCAAACCGGCGGTGAGTGGCCTCAGCGGAAGTAGATTCAAGCACCGCTGACAGCTTTCACGTCACTTAGTCTTTTCAGTGTTCGGCGCTAGAGATGTTCTGCACTTTCTCAACCTGCCTGTAAAATATTTGCAAGCTTAAAATGACCTGGATTTACCCCCTGAGCAACGGAGCAGCCTGAAAAAACGCCCATATTAGCTTTACACATGGTCTGAGAATGACTCTTTGTTTCCTCTCTTTTCCACAGCCGCCACTTAATGCTGAGCAGAATAAATAAGCTGGCAACGCGGGAATCGCTGGTGAGACGGAGTGTGTTCTCTGGACTCGGGCCACTGCTTGGTTGTCAGTGTAAATGTAAGTAGGCCACAAGTGCGAGCAATCACTGGAAATTATACGCTTTTAGAGGGATTTGATATAAAGGTATTAAGCCAGGCTGAGATGTTTGGCAGCACAGCTCCGTGCGAATCCTTCTCATGGATATGATATGCACCACAACTGGGGCTTCTTGTCAGTTCCATCATGCTGCATATTTTCCGACTGTTTGTGAATGTATGAAGTTGATCCCAGCAGATCGGTATAATAGGATAAATGTGGCCCGGTGAGGGCACCACGCGGTGGGTAGGATGGAAAGTCTGCCTTGTGCAGTCACCGGATAGTGAGGATGACCCAGACCCACATTTTCCTCTAGTCCCTGCAATGCGGAGTGATGACGACTTCAGAATGACGTCTGCAGCATTTAGCGCCCGGCCGCTATAATTCAGTCTACCATCAACTCCAGTCAGCAATCAGATCCACATTTCACGTACGGCTCGGTTGAACTCGACGTGGTTTCTGTTAGCGTGCGACACCAGTGCAGCCGTGGTGTCCTCTCCTTCCGCCGCATAGCTGGAGAGGGGATCGGCTCCCACTGCTCCACATACGCAGCGCTGACAAACATCCAGGGAGCTCTGCCAGAGGGAGAACTGCTCTATACTGTTGTGTAGTTTGTTGTATTGTATTGTTGTCAATTCCACTGAGGTTAACAAATATCTCTAAACCTCCTACTTCCACCTGAGGAATGTTGCTGAAATGAGGAGCATCCTGTCACAGAGTGATGCTGAGACATGAATCCCTGCATTAGTTCCTCCAGGCTGGACGACTGTGTCTCCCTGCTCATAGTTTGAACCAATGACTCTTTAAAAGCCTCCAGTTAATTCAAATGCTGCAGCAGAGTCTGACTGGACTCAGGAAGAGACGTCACATTTCTCCTACATTAGCTTCTCTGTCCTGTCAAATCTAGGATAGAATTAAATTCTCTTCATAGTAAAGCTCCATCGTGTCTTGACACACTGAGCTCCTCCACTTACATGCAAACATTGTTCAGCTGTGTACACTGTTCAGCCGCGAGCCTCCCTCGCGTGGCGGGTCTGAGCCGTTGGGTGGTTGGCTCTGTGGGTTCTGCTGCACAGGACAGAACAAAGGACAGAACAAGCAGGTGTATTTATATGGGTTTAACCCAGATCTCCTGCCTCACGCCAGCGTCGAAGGGTAGAGCGACTCATTTCTGTGTACAGAAATAAGTGAATGAACCGGTTCGACTGCCCACTGTCTCCATTTTAAACGACAGGGGGCATCTGCCTCTAACGCAGATGTTTTTCTAGGCGCCACTGTCTCATCATTTGAGCAGAATGCTTCTTTATAAGATGACAATCAAGCAGTGAATTCAACCATGTCTTCAGCTGCCATGATCACATTTCCTTCCTCTTAAAATGAAAAAAAAGAAACTTAATAAAAGTCTGCTGCCAGGAAAAATAACAGCAAATAGAGTAACTCAGACCACATGTAATGAATATGAAACAAATGAAGCATTATGGCAGGAGGTATGCCACTTTAATTCTCTATCGCCAATGCATCTCCTTTATCAATACAATCTAATCCAGCCGAGTCCGAGGCCAAGAGCAATACTCGCTAAACGGGGAGATGCATGTTTGTGCCGATGCCGTACTCAAAGGTACACAAGACAAATGAATGGATTTTTTTTCAATTCGTCACTGACATGTTG
Organism: Macropodus opercularis; assembly: GCA_030770545.1. Taxonomy (NCBI): domain Eukaryota; kingdom Metazoa; phylum Chordata; class Actinopteri; order Anabantiformes; family Osphronemidae; genus Macropodus; species Macropodus opercularis. The sequence continues at coordinate 16,876,069 of JAUCMP010000026.1, forward strand.
TTATTAAATTCTTATGTTCGCTATGTGAAAGTGACATGATGCGAAAGCTGAAATGCGTCTGCGGGGTCACGGCGGACGGGCCGGCCCATTACTCCTCATAACAGATAGCCTGCGCCTGATGTACGCCTCCAGCTTTCATTCCTCGCTCAGAGACTTGAGATTTCCCAAACCTCATGTAGGGATAAGAAACTTTTATATTGCTTGTTTTGACATATGGGTGTGTTAAAATTGCTGCCAATGCAAAGCCATTTGCCTTGTCAGAGGTTTTGTAGCTGCAGCAAAAAGTATTTACTGTCATCTCCAAGGGATGTGATAGAGAAGGGGACCAAACGATTCCAGGTGTGGTGGAACGCTTACCTCCAGAAATTTGCACTTATATTGTGGGTCTGTATATTGGTGACACGTTAATCGACCGTTCCCTCCTGGACCACTGTATCTTTGGCCACCAGCAAAAAAACACAAACCTGGCAGAAGCATTTAAATGGAATATTAAACACAATAATAAAACGTAGGCTTTTGTGCACATGACATTTTAGCCTTTTACTAATTTAGGTGTTTTTGTTTCTGTGGCATCTTATCTGTGTGTTTGGCCCCAAGGGTCAGTAATTGAATGTATTGAATGAAGCCGCCGGACGGTCCCGACTGGTCTGATGTCCGTTCCTCGGGTTTCTACCTGTTGTCCTTTTGGCGCAGTTCCAGCATTAACGGCCCGATTCTCACCTGAACACGTATTTAATATGCTAATATTAATGTGTTTCGTAAACAGGTCCACAGCTTTTACGCTGCCTGTAATCTGAGGTCGTGTTTTGCTGTTTATTCTAACAAACACGCTGCAGATGTGCAGTTAGTTATCCATATATAATTAGTATTACTAACAGGGCTCCTGACTCTGTACCCACAATTCCTTTCTGCAACACAAGCGTGACCTGAAGAAATGTAAAAAAAATCTGTATTAATCACATCAGTGTAAAATATTATAAAAGTCCAATCTTCAATCAAACAGACAACCAAAGACTTGACTTGGACTGGACACACCTGCGTTAGAAGCTTCAGACTCTGGAGTCACATGAGAGTAAAGCCGATGAGGCCAACGCACGTCTTGTCCACTGCTACACCTTTATCTCGGTAAATTTATTTGGTAGACGCAGGTCCTTCAATTATAACCATGTTTGGGCAGAGGGTTTGAGGGTAAGATGAGACGAAGCAGCAGGTGCAGTGGAGGCCGTAACACGGAGAAAGAGCTGAGTCTCAGTGTGTCGGCGTCTCTGGCGCAAATCACAGTGTTTGAGATGTTGGTGCCTGAAGGCCAGTGTCCACCTTCCACACGGTCCCAGCTGGGCGAGTGGCTGAAGGGCGTAGTTCTCTCGTGTGGCATTAAAACCTTTTGCACCTCTTCTCCTGTCTTCATGAAGCTAAAATCTAAGTTAAGAGGAATTGGGTTCAGACTGGCCAGAAGATTAACTTCACCACACTAGGTTCCATCAGCTGCTCGAATGTGTCACCTGAGGCAGGTGAATACGTTACACACATCAAGCCAACTGGGTTCACAGCCTCACGCCTCATGTCCGTGTACAGGCAGATGTGCATATTATGCTGGATACGGCTTTTAATAGTCATCCCTGCTTCAGTCGAACTGGAGAATAACTTTAAAACACAGGTGCAAAACGCTGCTGTCATGGACTCGCCCAGAGTCGAACCCAACACTGGGTGGTGAAGCTGATTTATGGGACTGGTGCCTGTGATGGAAATCATCTTTCATCTCTACGTCTACTGTCAGACTAGATAGACCAGACCACAGCGTCTTACATGTCAACGGGTCAAAGGGTAAATAATCACATAATTACTGGAGGTGCTGCTGTGAGAAAAGCCTTAATCCAGCATCTCTTCCTTCAGGCTGTTTGTCCCAGTATCTGACTAAACTGTCCTGTTGTTTGTCGGCTGCATCGATAGACGTTTATTAAATACGTTCATTGAGTTACTTACAATAATTAGAGCTCGGAATTCATGTGGAAGCTCGGAAGCACCCGTCAGAACCCGTCAGAACCCGTCAGAACCCACGGCGCTGGGTGGCTCCTGTGGGTGCCGTTAACGCTGGACCACCAGGCTGCAGGAAGGCGCCGACTGTTTCTAGGTGTGGTCACGCTGAACTCAAACGTTAGACGTCCTCTGTGATGTATTTAGTGTATTTCACGTTAGTCCTAGACTTAGAGATGTTTAAATGATTGAGAGAGGTTTTCTGTGGCTTCATTAGTTTGTGTCTGTCTTTAGAAGACACACACACACACACACACACACACACACACACACACACACACAGCTGGAGCTGTAACGGATTTAACACTTAAGTGGTTTGTTCCTCTGCCTCCTCTATTGTCGGATTCATTGCCTCTGAGGCTTTTCTCATTGAGACGGGATTAAGTGACTCTGTCAGCTTTAAGTCTGTGTTTTTCAATGGACTCGTGAAGACGCTGCTGTTTGCATTTGTATTGACAGCACATCTACTCAGCGCGAGCGACTGGATACACAAACCTAAAGCTAAAGAATGTTTCAGTGAAAAGGCCGCGATTACTCATCGAGCCAACAGGGAGAACTCGGCCGTCTGGTTCATAAAATATGTCTTATTTATGCCAAACATTGCAAGAAGCCCGGTGTAATTTAATAACTTTGTATCTCAAGGGGAGTTAAATGCAACCTGATATACAGATTTCAATAACAATTGAATTTTCAAAATATCATTGCTCACCACCAGAAAAGGGCCCGAGTCTCTTTAGCAACCTCGGGAAACTTTATCCCCGGTTCCCCCTCTGTCGGCCGAGCAGGACGTTTGAATTTCACTGCTGATTTAATAGAAGAGAAACAGGATGGATTTGGGGATATTTCATTAATCTTTCTTCTCTTTCATTGCTGGGGAAATGAAGGAGTTCAAAACAGACGCTCTCTCTCATGCTAAAGCCGCTCAGAGATTATTCTTTACTTTTCTGTAGAGACCTAATTAACTGCTCAGATTCCTGATCCTGCTCAATGAGGGGACGCGTATTCTACTGCCGGTGTAAACAAGCAGAGACTCTGCTGCTTTGCTTTACTACGTCTGACTGAAAAATAATGAACAAATAGACAAACAAGGTCAGAGTGTAAACGTAAGAAAGCAAGTTATGTGACGCAAAAGCATTAACCACAAAGGATGAACGTTTTATTAATGACTTCCAAAACTGATCGGTCAGCTGTCGAACAGTTGAAATAATTAAATGTACACACTCAAAATCAAATGTTAGGGTTTATATAGAGAAGGTTAAACATTAGACTTAAACCACATCAGATCAAAATAAAAATAATCAAATGAAGACAAAGGTCAAACTTACTATGAAGAGCAGAAGCTGCAGACAAACAAATCAACATCCAGCAAAAAGAAACGCGAGGAGTCGCTTCAAACTGCCCTTCGGTGCAGGTGAGCTGGAGGTGAGGGACACAGGAAATGACGCCAGGGGGCGTGGCCAAGTATATATATACGTGTATATATATATATATATATATATATACACAGAAACCTTCCACTTGGAACGTTTTGCTTTTCATACTGAGTCGCATCGCTCCCACATTTTCCCATGAACGCACATTTAAGGCGTATTGGCTGCAGCGTGACTTGCGGCCGTGGACGGGTTGGGGCTGTGCTTATTGAATTAGCCGACCTGCGATAGGGATCTGCAGCAGCAACGCGCTGACAGGCCTCTGGTTGGCGGCTGCCGCTGTTTATTGCGCTGTAAGGCCTCGTTACTAGGATCTGCTAAATGGACGGTATCTGCTGCGTCTCACAACGTTGCGACCAGTCTCCCATTGCGTTTGCCGGGGTTCCCGTGCTGCTGGGTCAGGAGGGGACGGGTGGACGTTGACCCTGGCAACTGGGAGCGTCCAGAGCTCCAGAGAGCCGGGGGCGAAGTCAGGCGGGATTCAGCTGCGAAGGAATGTTAATGTGTGTTTCCAGGATTAGCGAGTTATGAATATGACAAATGTCCCACGGAACGTGCAGCTTTAGCCTGGTGGCCGTCGCCGCGCTCCAGTTACCTCTAATGACGGCCATTATTACTTAGCTGAGCTGTTCTGCAGGCGACACCCCAGCGCCCGTCCTCCTCCTACCGACCCACAAAGGCCACGTTCAGGCCGTGAACACTCAGCAGCCTCGCCACCTGTGTGAGCGTCTGGATGGGGGTAATAACAAGCCATAGGACGGTGGGATTAGAGCCTGGGCCTACGCAGCAAGGAGGAACATAGAAGGTTTGGAGGGAAGTATGCGGCTAATTCCATTCTGTCAACAGTGGATATTAAAGATTTTTAGCTGCGCCGTCAAATTATTTGTAAATCACAATGGTGCCACTGTTAAAATCTGCTTTAATTTCCAGGGTCCAGAAGGAGCAGAGCGTTTAAGTGGACTTTCGTCTCATCTCGGTCCCACGTCAGACCTGCAGTGGTTAAGGGATTTACTGCCTTTTGTTGAAAAGACTTATTTCCTGTTACCTGATTTCCCTGATTTGGCTGAATGTAGCTTTTTTCTTATTTTGTATATTTAAGCGCTACATGCAATGATGAATATCAGCAGAGAGAAATGTGCCGTGTCTTCGCAGGTTCCACGTCCACTTTTCTGCAGCCGCCTGTTTGGCACCTGTACTGGATTAATGAGGGAGGTCTGCCAGCAGCTCCGAAGAGCTAAGCTCTTAGATTGAATTACAGTCGGGCGGGACGGTGCCGACCAGGTGCTGCCACCTCAACAGGCTGGTTCTGTGGTGGTCAGTCACGCTTGGTATTCATCAGGCCCCTGCTGGTAGAAGCGGCAGCAAACAGAACCAGCTGCTGTGACATCTGAAGTCAGAAGGAGCCTGGATGTGAAAGCGGATGAATTCCCATGATGCACCGGTGTCATGTGACCATCTGACAGCCAACCACAGGAACTGCAATCAGGTACCAATGACTCTGGGTCCTTACTGTGTTTTAGCTGTAGCTTTACTCTGACCCAGTTGGTTCTGCCGCTACTCTGGTGCTGGTGACGTCACCACGATGGTGTTCTGCTTTGGACGCGAGGGCCAACGGGTTCCTCAATGTAGGGTTTCTGCCGGTTCCAGTCCAGTGTGGAGACGTTGTGGCGACAGGGTTTAAATTCTAATGCGTTCCATTCATCCTGGCCGCGTCAGTGCCAGCTTGTTTTGATAGAATAATTCTAGGTTCTATTATGCTGCTGCCACGGCCGGCAGAGCTGATTTGAATTTCTTATGATTCCTAAGTGTGTTAAGTAGCACCTCTGTGGGTCAGGGAGCATGTTTCAGACCCTCTAATGTGTAAATGTGTTTCTGATTCCTAACATCACACGTGTGTGGCTGCCTGTAATCAGTAATTACCAGGATTGCTTGATGGATTCTGCTTGTAATAAATGATTGATGGCCTGAATAAAAGCAGCCAGGCCATTTCTGTCCTGTGACAGCACGGCGTTAGCACTGAATTGAAACCATTTAAGTAGAAAATGACTGGACCCGGACGAGGGCTCAGCAGCAGGTTCAACGCTGCCACTTTGGACAATTGCACCCAGCATCTCTTTGAATGGCTTCAATAATCTGCTGACTTCTGAGGAAACACAACACACTGGAGAGCGACGCCTTTAATGTGCGTCCATATGTTGCTTATTATCAGACACGTCTTCAACAGATTTATTTTGTGAGGTGCATGAATACAATAATACAATCCATTCGTTTTCCACCCACCTGTGGTTTAGTTAATGCTAATGTGTGAAAGGTGTGATGTCCAGGCTGGTGTTGCTGCAGCGTCTCCATGGTAACGCGCGGTGCGTTACAGCAAAATGCCTGATGAGCATTTCAGAGATCCTCTCTATCTGTATGACTTACAGAAGAGACTCGGCCTCGGGAAGAAAGGTTACAGGCACGTGGCCTGATGAGGAGGATGCTGGACAACGAGGCCTCCTCTGTTCACTGGAGACTCCGTAACAGGACCAACGGCCACGTTCAGCCAGAGGGTGTGAATGAATCAGTCAAAAGGATCTTTTACCTTTTACCTCATTTTATATTTTGCCAATTTTTTGTTTAAACATTACATTTGGTGATAAACAGACATTCATATATGTGTGTGTCTAGAGACACGGACGTGAACAATAACACATTATTATCATTATTACTACATCATAATAATCATATATTAGTATCCTAAAAGGTGAGACATTTTACATATTACATTCGTATTTTTAAAATTCATTTTCAGGATTTCAGTTTGAAGCCCATGATTCCAGTTAAATATTTCTCCTCTCGTGTCTCGGGTGTTTACTGGACGTGATGTTCAGATCTTCCTGCCACTTTTAACCAGGTTTCGCAGATCAGGCTGTGATACATACAGACGCCTCCGTTATTGTAGCTCTGCGACTCCTCAGCCTCCATCTGCAGCTGATTGACGCCTCTATTCACCTTTAAGTGCTGCCTTCACGCCACTTTTCCACAGCTCTTAATTTCCATGGACGCCGGGTGTCAGCCTTTCTGCCCGCGCGTCTTATTGGAAGTCGAAATATTTGGAAATAATAACAGCGTGTGGCTCTGGCCTGTCCTTCCTCCCGCCACCAGGAATCAGTGCGACTGCATTACACACAAAAGGCTCTTAGGGAATGAAACGAGCAGGATTTACCATAGTCTCAGTCAAATTGAAATTAAATGGCAATAACACAGATGCGCCACAACAGTTAAGATGAGGACACAACGCTGGTTGAAGGAGAGAAGGCGACTGGACGCACGTTACTGAGCTTCAGCAGCTGATTGAAGTCAAACAGCGCGTTTTGAAATCACCAACGTATCTGTCGCGTTAAGGCCCCGTCGAGCGGCAAATGCCATCAGCGCGTCCCATTAGGGCCCGGACCCAGGCCGCGGTCCTCCCAGCAGTGACCGGCCGTGGAAACGCGCAGTAAGCGCCGTTGTTCGCGGCTGGATGGAGGCGATAATGGCTCGTTATCTTCAGATAACGAGTGTTCGGCCGTTGACCCGCAGAGGAGGCGCTGCAGCAGGATGAAGCCCTCAAATAATCCTCACATCCTCGGCACCGTGCATCCAGAGCCAGGCTGGACCCTGGTTCCACGTCCAGGCCCCATCGAGCTTCACGGCGGTGTTTCTGCATTTTTCTACCGACGTTTCCCACGAACCTCGACTTGTCTGCACATAATTGTAGTATTTCAAACAACACAATTCATGTAGAACCTGTTGGTTCTGGGCGGAATGATCTGCTTCCCTGAGCTTTTCAAAGTTCTGCCTCTACAGGCCTCGTCAGCGCGGATGTAAATGTGTCCGCAGATTACGATGCCTTCGCTGAAGGAAATAATCGGATTACTCTGCAAGAAGAGACCCAGCGCCGGAGTTGGTAAAAGTCTGCAAACAGCGCGGATTATCGTAATTGAATTAATTCTCAATACACAGGTCTGCGGCCGCTCACGGCGCGAAGCAGCTGATCCCAGAGCGGCTCCGGCACCGGCGTGACGTCAGCGGCGTATAAAGCCAGCCCCGCGTCAGCCGGTCCCATCAAAGCCACCGGTCCACCTTCCTTCCCGAGACGCCTCGCGGAGTCGCGCGCCCACAGACGGCATGACGCACTTTTAGGGGAACGGAAACCTCCAGTCGAACCGAACACTTCCACTTTGTTTCAGCAGCGTCGGGGTGATGCCCGCCGGGATGTTCAGCATAGACAGCATCCTGTCCGGTCGGCCGAGCTGCAAGGAGCCGCTGCTGCTGCACCGCGGCGGCCCGGTGGTGCTGTCCGCCGGCCTTACGGACTCTATCTACACCGACTACAGCGGCCTGTACTCGGCCACATGCGGGCCTTCTGCCGCCGGAGTTCAGCCCGTGAACGGCACCAGGATTGGATATAACGGCTACTACTACGGACAGCTGCACGTCCAGGGGGCCGCAGGAGGGCCGCCGTGCTGCGGCTCCGTGCCCGGCCTCAGCCCGCAGCAGTGCCCCTGTATCCCGGCAGGTAGGACACCCTCACGGGTTGCGCTCGTTAGGCCAGTGAGACGCGGACAGATGGGGGGTAGACTTGACGTAGACGGGGCATAGCGGGGACTCCTCCGGGTCCCTTGCGGACTGAAGGCACAGTGGTCCCGGTCCAGTTCAGAGCTCGGTTACGCGCTGTTTACGTTCCCCCGCATGTTGTGTAACGGTTCCACCGTTTTCTCCAGGCTACGACCCCCCCAGCTCGCTGCTCATCTCGCCGGTTCCCCACCAGATGATGTCCTACATGAACATGGGCAGCCTGTCTCGAACCGAGCTGCAGCTCCTCAACCAGCTGCACTGCCGCAGGAAGCGGAGGCACCGCACCATCTTCACCGACGAGCAGCTGGAGGCGTTGGAGGGCCTCTTCCAGGAGACCAAGTACCCGGACGTCGGGACCCGGGAGCAGCTGGCCCGCAAAGTCCACCTGCGGGAGGAGAAGGTGGAGGTGAGTGGAGCTCGGGCTTATTATTATCGGGGCGTTTTACTTAGCCTGTCCGTTATATGTCGTTAAAGGTTATTATTACTTATTATCATTATTTACAACCCGTTCGCTCCGCGTCCGACTTTTATTATCGTCTGGGTTCTTGCGGCGGCATCAGATCTCATCTGTAAATAAAGACATTCGGTTTGTTTTTATCGTGGGGTCACTAATCAAAGAACTGAAACTTTATAAACATGAACACAAATTGTTTAGACTTTGTAAAATGAGAATCGTCATTTTAGCAAATGACGCAGCGGAGGCCGCGACACTGTCAACATATACACAATTATTAATATTAGGAAATGTTGACACTCTAGTGGCTTTGAGAAAAAAACGGTGGCGCATCACAAGCCGTAAATGTATTTGACTCGAGTCATTTCATTATTTTATTTTTTTATTTTATTATTTGTGTTGCTTTGCAAATTCCGATTTCCAGGGCAGATAACGAGCTAATGAATCATCGCGTAACCGGATGATTTGCGTGATCATTTGCGTCAAACAAAAACACAACCAGGCGCATTTACGCGCGTCGTGGGTTTTGGGACGTGACAGCATCCGCCTCAGCTCGGAACAGAGAGAACCCGCTGAATTGGCTCAAATGAACCCAGATCCAAAGCAGCGAACTGAAGGGTTCGGGCTCAAACTGTGTTTCTTATCACGTAGGTGTGGTTCAAAAACAGACGCGCGAAGTGGCGGAGGCAGAAACGCTCCTCGTCAGAGGAATCAGAGAACTCTCAGAAATGGAGCAAATCCAGCAAAGCGTCCGCGGAGAAACCGGAGGAGAGTAAAAGCGAGGCGGACTCAGACAGCTGATGCGCCCACCGGGACCCGGCTACTTGCTGGCGGCGTCGCCTTGTTGCACAGTTGTACATATCTACACATGTTATTATGGATTCTGTGTGTCGCTATTTATATTTAATTTAAGTTTTGTTGCGATGTTGCGCGCGCCGGGGGCACGTGACGGACATGTCCGAATATATCTGAGTGTTATATGTGACATTTTATGGATATTAAATGTAATTCGTGCTCTTTGTTTTCACCCTTCAAACACCCGGAGCTGTTGTGAGCAAGATGTGAAGTTTTTTGTCCTTTCATTTTGCAAAATACGAGAAGGTTAAAGAAAAACAATTATAGGCTGCATTAAAATGTAACCGAACATCATCACGAGTGTCCGAGTTCATTATTTCACCAAACAACGCGAACAGCCCGAAAAATAGGATCTGAAAAATATAAACTCGAACAAAAAGCTCCACGAAAACAAATCCCACGTTTCAAATTAAATTCGCGCCAGAGTAGAAACCGTTTCAAAACAAAATGTGGAATAAAAACTCAATGCTGAGAATTAATACGTAATGCAAACGAGAGTAAATTTCAATTTAAATCCACAGTAAATAAATAATGAAGAGACGCCGAAACACACAAATCATTTCGGTAGAAAATGGCCAATATTCTAAACACAGGCCTGGACCTGGAATATTGACTGTATTACACGGGCCCATAGTCATAATAATAATAACGTCACAGCCACATTTACAGTGTTTTATGCCGAAGGCTGAAACGTGTGTTTCAGCTGAAAGAAGCCACATTCGGCAGCTTTTGACCGAGTTGCTTCAGCCGTAAACTGAGCTGAGCTGAGACGTGCGTTCAAAACGTGACGAGATGCCGTTTGTTGTTACTGAATATCACCGTCTCCCCGAACTCAGCTTGTGTATTTAGTTTGATTGATATATTTAATATGAACGTTGTTTAGTATCTATGATGTGATGTTCGTTTCCGGTTCAGCACTAAGTGAACGTAGCTGTCGGTCACGCGCTAGCGGTGATTCCATCATTTAGTCTTTCTAATATTTATTTTCCTGAGAAGTTTTAAAAACCATATTAATAAGCAATTATTCCTGTATTAACGAATGTTCATGTAAAGTTGTACGTTTATGTGAAATAAAGTTTGTGGACTTTGAATTTCTCTTCCAAGTTGTGTTGGTGGCAGTAAACGGCAGCTGCTTCTGTCCTGGTACGTGATGGAGCAGAGTTAGAAGCTTCCCGCTGCTGCTCTTCCTTCGGTGCGTCCTGGTTGTGAACGAGGCTTAGGACCAGTCTGGGGCTGAAGGCAGAGCAGCCGCTGCTCGGTGACCAGGGTCCTAATATCAGACATCAATAGCTTTAATGTTTCAGGGAAAAGAGCATTTTCCTGAATGGATGACATTTATTATATTCCACATACATTCTACATTTATTTTAATCCATAGTCCTGTGCAAACGTTTTAGGCAGGCGCGAAAAAATGCTGTAAACAAAGAACAATAATTTTCATAAAAGAACCAAATGCAGTGACTGAACAGCAGAGAATCTAAATCTCGTCAGTGTTTGCTGTGAGATCTTAGGTTCACAGTGTTTGGAGGAGCTGGGCTGTAGGTTGTCCAGCATCTAGAGAACCAACCACAGATCTTCTGTGGATGCAGGGTTTCTGCATCCTTCTGTCTCTGCATGTGATGCTGAGACCAGGTCTCTGTGGGGCCAAGCATCACTTCCAAGGATTGATTAGATTTTTCTTTTTATTCGCTCACTTTGCATTTTGTGAATTGACAACAAAAAACAATCATTGTTTATATTTCTGAAAGCTTTCTTAGTTTACAGCATTTTTCACACATGCCTAAAGCTTTTGCACAGGACTGTATTTCCTTTTTTTCCCACTTGATGTCTGCAGATAATAGTTTTTTCACCTCCTTAAAACAACAGAACAGACTATGGGTAAATAAATCACACGTTACCTTTACTGAAATGAAACGCAGACCTCTGAGTATTAATCCAGCTTCTTCTTTAAATGCAGCACAGTAATATTTTTATTTTACGTTGGAATATTGGAAGACTGAAACCTGTACTCAGACAAAAACACCTTCACAGAAGAAAGAATCACCAAACAATCCTGTAAAACATCGACGGCTGCAACCGGAGTGAGACTCATACTGACTCTGCGTGTGCGTGTTATTCGTGGTTACACGTGGAGTAAATTCATTTTGAAATGTTTTAAAGGAACAAACACACGCGAACCTCTCATTAATATTCCAGTTCTTCCACAGACTCCTCGGTTCTGGTGATTCACACATCAGGTCACTTGGTCGCTTCGAGTCCTTGAGCAGGTTCATCGATGAATCCGAAGAACAGAGCAAATGAGCGAACCCTGCAGCAGAACCTGCCTGATAAGGTGACATGCGTGGTTTTTCGTTTTCTAGGTTTGTAAACGTGCCATAAATACGCGGGACTGTGAGGCGTGAGGTTTACTGGACATCTGCAGGTTCGCGTCACGTTGGAGTTCGTTCGCTGGGCCGATGCTTCGGACGCTGTTCTGGCCTGTGAGTGTTTCGTGCTAATGGATCTCAGGCGGACTCAGATATTCTCAGCTCTCCTCGGATCAGCCTCACGCAGCATCAGGCTTCTAATGTGACTCCTGAAAAGCAGATTAGCTCCCTGACATCTGGCACCGACGCAAACCATGAAAACACCCGATGCCTAATAATCCATGTACGTGCAGCAGTGATTTATTAAGTGCTTCGCTGCAGCACCAGTGAGATCCACAAAGCCACAGCCGCTCATTAATCTTTTTTTCAGCAGCAGTAATTTTCTGTTTCACAAATATAACGCAACTCACTTTTTAAAACATTATTTCTTTGAGCCTTTTATGCGCAGTTCCCAGCACTTGGAAAAACAACGACGGAGTCCAAGAAAAATTGGGTATTGAGCAGATAAATCTTTCTCCTTGCTAAGCGTTTCACTGAGTTTTTTCTTCGCTCCCAGCTTATAACTCACAGCCTGATTTATTTATCTGCCCTCGTCTGGAGTGTGTGCGCGGTGGCCGGTGGCCGCTCGGGGTCTGGGCGGCCATGGGTGGTTCTCGGCTCTAAAGATAGCCCGGGTGTTGGCTGCTCTGTGGTCCACAGGCAGAAACGCAGAGAAGGCCTCCCTCATCACGCAGCTCGGCCAGTCACCAGCCACGCTAACACAAATAACGCTTCTCTTTGCAAAACCTATGTTATTACCATATTTCAGCGCGGTGACGTGCGGTTTGGACTTTGTTTTTGTCTTCGTCCATGACTATCTTTATGGCCTCTGGATCTTTCCAGAGAGGCCGGATTAGGGCTGGATGGATCCGCTGATATGCAGGAAGGCCAGTCCAAATACACAGAGCCGGTGGAACTCTAACATGGCTGCCTGTTGACCGTCTCACCGCCTCTGGCTTCACTCCACCACATTTAGAGGATTAGAAGGACTTTTGATTTATGTGCTACGCAAAAGTGCATCCGATCCTTTCGTGGAAGTGCCGACCGCAACAATTCAATGGAGACACGGTTTATAAGACCGTGGCTCATACGAGACCTGCTTTTCTGCTCTGGCTTCTTAGCTTGTTGGTGGACAGCACCAGAGACGGACGCTCTTCAGACTCGGCAGCTTAACACACGAATAACCGGGATGAGGTACGGCTGAGCAGAGCGGCTGTGCCCCGCTCGGTCGGTCACTGTGGTTTCAGCAGCCAGCGTCGTGACGACCACATTAGATGCCTGGAAATGTTCGGCGTCTGAGTGTTACTCAGGTCTTCACTTCACTTTCAGTTCAGCTGATTTATTCAGTGTGAGCGCTGATGAACACGTACATTGATTTATGGCTTTCGCAGGAACAGTGTGATCACTTTTCCTTTTCGTGATCTAATCTGTGCTGAGACTTCGCCTCGTTGACCTTGTAGACAGCGAGCGTGAATTCTGTGCAGCTGCAGGGCGGCTCCTTAAGGCCCGTGTTACGCTGTTGAAGTCCAGAACCCTGGAGCAGAGAGGTGTCTGCCACAACGAGTGACGCGCCTCTTAGACGTAGGGCAGGTCAAGTCTCAGGGAGTCTGAGTCACGTCCGATCTGTCAGGTGAGCTCTTGGACGTGAGTCGTGGTGGAACCCCGGCGTTGAGCCGAGGACCAAAGCTAACGCCGACGGGGTGAGGGATTCAGAACAGAGCATTGTGGGAAAGGACTGTGTGGTGCAATGCTACCACACTGGATGTGTGTGAACATCCTCCGTAGAGACAGAGATGGACCAGAGTGCGACTGAAAATCCAGCTTAACTTCTGTCTTCGGTCGTAACTATCTTTGAGTTATCTAGGCCAAAAACAAGCAGATATAACGACGCTCCTGGATCCACAGCCCGATAACAGGACAATGAAAAGATTGATGGAGGAAAAGCCTCATTTAAGAGTGATCAGACACCTCAAAGCGAAGTAAAGCAAGTAAGAAAATCTGCCTTAGTGTGAGCTGACGCAGGGCTGTGAACATTATGCAGGTCCAGCTACAGGAAGCGTCTGTTTGAGGTTTGAGCAGTTTCTAAATCGAAGGGTTCACTTACTTTTTCCACCGCCAGCCTCGGCTGAAAAGGGTTTTCCCAAGACGTTCGATTATGACGGCGAGTGTGTATTTATCCTAAGCACATAATGTTTGTCTGTGCTTCATATCGACCGGATCACGTTTCACGGCCAGAAACCAGGTGCTCACGTGTTTGCTTGGCTGCCAGTAATCGATGTCCCATAGGTTGCTCTCCTGTGGCCGGACGGGACGTAGGACGGGCCTGTGCTGTGATTTGTGACTGTCCGCGCTTTGCGCATACTGAAGCGTAAGCATCCTTTTATTGGGCAACTTAGCGCCCACCAAAGCTCTTAACTACTGTAATGTTCTTTGTGACCAGCCGGATAATTACACCGCCTGTCAGCGCACAAATGGCAGCACACCCATCATGTGCTGACTTCAATTAGCCCCCTCTCCCCTGCAGCCCCCCTCCATTCCGCCGGTGCAAAACCACAGAGCAGCGCTCACAGATCTCCAAGGTGGAGGAGGTGACTGCAGAGGCTGATCCACCCACAGACGACCATCAACAGGCCTGGTGTCTTATTACCTATGCATACGCACTGCAGCTATTTGTTGGCTTAGTGGTTGTTCTCTAACTTTATTTCATGGGGTATTTCCATCATAAGTCAAATCTGTTATTAAGGATTACGTCCATGTTTCTATTGTGATCTTTGACGGCTAATGCTGCTACAAAGCCAACAGTCACAGAAGAAGAAAGAAAGACAACAAAAGACCTGAACAGGGCGTCAGAAGCCTCCAGCAGCAGCAGGCCGACGGGACGGCGGTGACCCCGAAGCCTCGTTAGCCGCTGCCTGAAGTGCCGAGTGGACGTCTTTTCACCTTGACCCAGTTAAATCACACACAGATGGTTTTTGGTTATCAGCACGAAGGAATATTCTGTTGACCTGGAAACAACACGTCCATACGTTATGTCTTTATGGCTAATCTGCAGAACATGAGGATTCCTAAGATTCCCGTGTTTATTATATTACTGATTATTGATTAATGACGGGACGACTGAAGAGGGTGAATTGTGGCCGTTTGTCATCAGGTCATTGACCTGTTCAGCAAAGTGTCACGTTCTAGACGAACACACCGACCAGAACCAAAACCAACAGAAACGGTGGAGTTCTTGCCCATTTGACTGCAGCCTGAGCGTCGAGGATCAGCTGGACAACCCGTTACACTCTTAGCTGTAACTCAAGGCCACCGACCTTCGTGCTCGGTCTGCGTCAGGCAGAACGTAGGAAAGCTGTTTACGCATCGACAGGCTTCACCCACAGACTCTTGATTGATGAGGTTGTGCTGAGCGCTGTAATCTGGCTGCACGGGCTGATGTTTTGGTTTTGGGGGTTGCTCGGCTTGTAGGTGTACATGCCCTAATGACTCGCAGTGGAACATTTGCCCCCAAGTTCAATCCCACCCTGGGGGGATTTTGGATTTCTAGCTGCCGCTGTCGCCGACATTATCCAGAAAGCCTTCCCCGTAGAAGCACCTGAACCAGCAGCAGGCAGCGCGTTCATGTCGCCCTAGCGTGGAGCCTCCAGCCCACGGAGCAGTGTAGCGTTCCTGTTTGACCCCAGGATGCCCCCCACCACACCCCACACAAACACACGTCCTACCTCAGTCCGTGTCCTCGTTGCTGAGAGCGAGGGATAAATAAAACAATGTGTGGATTAATGATCAAGTGATTTGAAAGCTGTGTTCTTCCAAGGGCCAGAGCAAACCGCTCTCTATTTACCCAAAGGATAAATCAAAATTATGGGCTGTATCAACAACAGAAGTGCGTTCCCCAGGGAAACGCAAAGATAGATCATCAGTGGAACAGAGTACGCTATGAATTACACAAAGTCCCTTCTGTCTACTTATCTGATAATATCTACTCCTTCACATGCAACAATACGCCAGAGTCATTAATAAAGCTTTGTGAGAAATAATCCCCAGTGGAACGTGTCGTACGCTAAGTTGTACATTTCATGTTTTAGCTACAAAACAAATTCAGTTTGATCCGAGTTCAGTCAGAGCTTGTCTCCTAAAAAGACGTTTCTGTACACGGATGGCGTTAAACGACCAGCGACCACCAGCAGCAAACATCCGACCTGATGATACGCAGGAGCGTGAAGATGACGTTCACGTCTTCTTTTGTTCATCGAGCAGGTTTAGTAACGACAGAGAAACACTCTGCGTCCGTGGCCACGTCAGGACGTCTGCAGCATCGCCCACAAACAGCTGCATCTGCTTACGGCTGACATGGCGACTACATCCTAACTGACTGCTGCAGTAGATCTGCTCCGGCCTTAAACAGCTAGTGGAGCACAGAGAAGGAGACGAGGTCAAAGTGAGCCAGCGCTGCCCTCTGCTGGAGGAAACCTGCAACACGGTAAAGACGGTCTGAGAGGAATCTTATACAGATCAGGACAAGCGAGGCGGAATCAGTCTGGGTCGACTGTGCCCAGTGTATAATTGATTAAATATTAAAGCAACGCTCTGGCTCCATGGAAACACAACAAATAACCACTGACGCTCCGGGTGTGTGGGACCGTCGACGCCGAGCA